>JAMKCH010037803.1:0-26485 GCA_023653785.1 Ophioderma brevispina | reverse complement strand
TGCTGGTAGTCTGGTGACGACGGGCGCCTGTCATAGGTCCCCCGACCGGTGCGTTGGCCATTTTGATATTCCCTCCGCTGCTGTTACCCCCATGGGAGTCAAGAGACATATCATCGCTAAATGAGTTCTGATGCATGCAATGGTTGCCATGGTAATTCGCAAGTTATAGGGATGTGGGGATTAGGGGTATTACCAATGGCATTAGGGTTAATGGTATCAGCGGTGCATTTTGGATACACTTATGTAAGAGGGGCAATAATGAAAAAAATGGATTTGTTACATAGTGTGAAGGTTTTGTCATGTATGGTGAAATCAGTACAGGGATGTTGCAAGTACAAATGCAGATGATTTAATGTAGTCATAGGTTTCATGGTAACAGTTTATACAAATTCACATTTCAGTTAGTTGATAGTTTTGTCCATAATTGCAATGAAAATGACATGATGAAATACCATTCACAGGGTTATTTCCAGATTTGGTTAGTAAGTTGTTAAGAGGAAAGGAAAACAGTTACAAGGTATCTACAAGAAATAAGCAGACAAAGATTTCACAATGATGACAGTAAGCAGTATCGCAGGCAACGAATCACATGATTAGCACCAGTAAATGAGCGACAAACTCGCATGTTGACCGTTTTTTTCACATTAAAATGAGGGGTAGTTGAGAAGGAGTCACCAAAAAGGAAAGAAAAGCAAAACCATCATGATATGACTAAAATGTGCCCATCCACCTGATTGTTAAAGTGCTTACGTGGGGAAGTATTTGATGTTGGTTTAAAGGTGCAAAATTTTTGACATCAAAATGAAACCTGGGTGAATTGAGGATAGGTTGCATTTTCTGTACCATCTCACAAAATTCAGTTGAGAATTTTCTCCTTGTACCAGTTGAAATTTGTTGGTTTAAAACAGAAAGGATCAAAACATTTTGTACAAGCCTACTTTCATTTCACATTATCACAAAGACTTTGAGGGGCTCTACAATCAAAAGACGTAACTCGCAATGAAAAAAATTTAAGAATTTCTTTTAATTCTGCTGTTCATATTAAAATGTTTTCATTGTTTACCATATATGAACTTTATGAGAGGTTTCATTTTGAAGTAATGAATAATTTGCTAGTAGAAAATATTACCATCACATTTCTCAAAGGCAGTATTACAGCAGAATTAAGAAATTCTTTAAATATTTCTTTCAGTTGGCTGATTTCCGTCTTTGTGATTTTCACCCTCCGACGTGCTATTTGTTGCAATTCATATATTATCATTCACAAGTGTACCCCATGTAATTTCAATATCATCAATGTTCCTTTTTCATAAAATCCAATTCAATCATTGTTTCTAATTGCACCTAGGTATTTATTTGCAGCTGAATCGGTCAATCTGTGTAGCACAATTTTCCAAATATTATCATAAGAAGTGAAATTGTGCTACTCAGGAGACTGCCCTTAATTCAGTAACATGGCTCGAATACCTTCAGAGCATGGTATTTTAAAAAAACTATTTTAATGCCTTTGGAAGTAATTAGATGTACAACTCTGAAAGGTACAACACAAATTGATACTTTAGCAATGCTACTTACACAACAGTGACACATATTTCATGTTTTTGCTGTGAACCACGCAGCATATACATGTCACATACTCTCCATCTTAAAGAATATTGCACATTTTTTTGTAGAGTTGCCCCCAATTTTCAAAAAAATTTGAGATTTTTACATGGTTGCATTGGTAACTGGCTAGTAACTATACCTGGAATGGTTAAGTTCTAATGTCCTATGTGTCGCAAACGAGGAATTTGTAACTAGAATAATTCCACATCGGGATCCGATAATTCAAACAACAGGCTGCTGGAAACGGCCTTCCAATTGAAATAGCTGGACATAGCTGCCAGTTATACTTATCTGTGCTCATCTAATTAGTTTGTTTTATTGTTCACAGCGCAGTCAAGAGTTAAGGTCTTTCTTGAGGTGGCAACGATTTTATCATGGACGGATATAACTTAGCATTTCCAGCCTCTGCCGTTAAGTACAAATCTGGGATCCCATTCTAATTTACAAATCGCGATCATTTTATGATAAATCCGCATTTTTTATCATTCCGCGTTGTGCAGGTGTATTTTTCCTAGACAATTACCAGCATAGCTTTGGCAAAATATCAAATTTTGAAATTGGGGGCGCTCTTCAAAAAATGGTGCTAATATTGCTTTAAACCACTGGCAATTTGACATATCACAACATGTACTTAAATGTGTGATTTGTGTGTATCAAAAAGATTAAAAAAATGAGTTTGAATATGTGTTTTCTCCAACCTTAACAATTAGTCTTTTTATTAAAAAAGTGAATTGTAAACCACTTCTTTTTAAAATATTATGCACATAGAAACAAATCAAAAATGCACGCCAATATTTTTAACACAATATGCGGTATTACAACCTGTAAATAAAGTGGTGAGATTATGAAAGAGGAAATGCAAAAATGCAATGTCCATTACAAAAATTCTCCGAAAAAACCTGTAGATACCAAAGCTTCTGATAGGTTAATTCCCAAGTAGGTGTATTGAGTTTTAAAATACATTGGACATTCACAATGTATTAAACCACATTTATGTTAACATTATGAATGAAAATGTAAAATTGAAAACATCAATAGGGGACAGCGAGTTCCCCAAAAGGTCGTCGATTATGTGAGTCAAAGAAAAAGTCGATCCATCACTGCACTTAAAAAAATTAAACAATTTTAACCCAAAGGTGTATGCCCCATGACCAAATATAATGACCCTAAGTGACCCTGAATGACCTTTGACATAAAAAAAAAGACTAACCTGTGATTTCGATATTGTGGGTCGTTGGAAAAGGCAAAACAAATGTGTGTTTTTTTGTCTAATAAAACCAAACAATAATTAAGATTTTGTGGGACGTAAAGGTTGAGGAAAATACATTGAGGGAATGCTAGCTGTATGCCGTAACACCAGGGTAACAAAACCTACTACTAAGTTTTCAGAGTAAAAGGTACAAAGCAAGGCATTGTGGTACGACATAGTACCTGGGTAATAAGGAAATACACTGTGGGCATACTGTATAGCAGGCCTGGATAACACAACAATAAGCCCCTTAAACTGTATGAGTAATGCATATGGGTATTAAAAATTGCAACACCTGGGTAACAAAACTACTACTGTCTGTTCAATAACATAGATGTCGTTTTTTATGTATTTTCAAAAGATATGTTTTTGAAAAAAGTCATGAAAGAAAAGTTGTTATTCATTGTTGGACCCAACAAGATTTTTGGGTTCCAACTGAAACAAATTACAAGTCTGCTCTTTTTAATCAATTTGTTAGAACAAAAGAACAAAAACTCTCCTGTAATGCTGTACATTAAGTATGTTGTGTGGAACCTTGGATATCATCTCTTTGTGTTGCACAAGGTATGCAATACACTGGTTCAGATTTGAGCTTCTTGACCAAAGTTTCGGCATTATCATTTCATACCAGTGGCGGACACTATTGATCGTAAAATCATCTCGCCTGACAATTTATACTACAAAGTGGAGTCAATGGACCCTTCGACAAAATGTAATTGCTAATTGGTACCAAACTTATTCGGCTCATTGTCAAACGAGGGTAAATACCAGATTTCAATAGATTTGGCAATTTTTAAAATCCACCCATTCCTTTTGTCATTATAAAAACACCTTAGTCCAAGATACCCAAACAACTTCTTTTCATGATATTTCCAAAAGGCATATTTTTTAATTAATAAAACAGACATCAAAACATTTCAAATCTGCAGGAATAGCTTAGAAGTGAAGGATACCTCTGTTATAACTCAAAGTTACTTTTTCCAACTTGAAGAATTTAACCGAAAAGACAAAAAAAAACGCCAGTGTTCCAATGCGATTCTCCATTCAATTATCGTGTTGTAGTAAGTGTCCGTACGGACAGTAATGACTCAAATTTCTGATTTTGTCCTTATTAGGCCTCTTTGGGTTGTATCATTGCAGGGTATGTTAAGATGCCTGTACTTGTTGTATACATGGCAAAATCGGATTTTTGATGATTTTTTTTCGATTTTCTGATTAGCAATCACTGATAGTGCTTTATTGAACAGACAGAAGTTTCCTTCTGAAAGAGAAAGGCACAAAGAGAAATGGATTTTGGGTAAAGTTGAATACACCGGGTGAGCAGGCAACATAACAATTACTCCCTATACCAAAGTGCTCGTACCATACAATTCTTTTAGCAAAGCGTTGTAGAAAACGCCCCTTCCTGAATAAACTTCCTGTGAATTGATTACATTGATTGGAAAATAGAAACATTCCCTTCAGCAATTGATCTGTGACATACAGACAGATCGGAAAAAAAAAAAAAGTTACCTTTTTCATAACATATCTTGTTGAAACGGGGGTTGAAAACAAAGGATGTATGATAAATGACAAAATGACCGCCATCTAAAGAAAAAGGTCAAAACCTGCTTTGCACACAGGTAAGTCTATGGCACTCTTTGGCAGTCACAATTATATAAAGATGATACAACAAACATTTTGAACAGTGTACCCTGGCAGGGAGTGGAAGGAATTGTAATAAAAAGTCGGTCTTCACTTGTAAATTGTTATTTTAGAGTTAACACTGAGCTAAAGCTTTTAAAATGATGATAAAGGGACTGTCAAGAAAAGCATGCAAGCCCCTTCAATTTAAAAAATGCCCTCATTGAGATCAAACTTAAAGTTATTAGTAATGGACATTTTATTTTAAAGGTATTCAATTGATTTCAAGTGTACCTTTGGTTCAGTTTCACAGTTGAGTATTCTCTACTTTTTCATGTTCAAATGGTCAAACACACTCACACCAAACTTGACGGGTAGTTCAGTAGTTTTGTTAATCCACGCAATGGATTGATTATGTAAACCATGATTGCTCCATAGACACAATGTGTGCAAAGTGGATTGACCATTTTTCTCAACACGGCTGCCATTTTGTTATTTGAGCTTTGTTTTCAATGCCTTCCACAGGTTTCTAAAACAAATGTTATAGATTCATAAATATCTTAAAAAAAAATAATGATAGTCCAACGCACACTTTTGAGGATATTTGCAGAAAAAATGTAAAACTATTGGAACCACTCTGTAGTAAACTGGTCCTATTTCATCTTATTGTACTTGGATATTGTAGGAAGACCCTGAGTGAAATCCAAATCGATACCTCATCTAGCTCACCCCCCCCAAAAAATCCAAAATCAATGTTCGACCAAAGACACTTTCACCAAGGCCATGACAAAAATCAGACTATTCAAGGGTGAGGCACCAGAGCAGTCTCAAGCAGCCCCCAATTTTTTTTTTTTCCCAAAAAAAAAGTTTTACAGGGAAAAAAAAAACACCAAATTCCCTAACTTTGGTCATTTATGCCCCCAACAAATGTATGAGATTCCACAGGGAGAGGAACCCTTAGTTCAAGGGACTCAACATGGTTATCATACAACTTGGGATGATCATTAACACCAAATAATGTTGATTTCTCCCTCTGCTCATGCGGGATTTAATGAAACCAAAGAAAGAAAGAAATCTACATTTTGAAGACCACAAACCCACTTACATGTGCAAAATTCATGTTAATTATGGAAAAAATTATGGTATCAAACAGATTTAAGAGATATACTGATAGCAAAGTAATTAGCCTACCAAAAATAACATTTTGTTTCTGGTATCATGATCTGAAAAATTTGGTGGGATGGAAGGAAGGAGGAAAAATTATTTTTGCAAATATTTTATGTGTGTGTTATGGAGTTTGTCAGAATTACAAGGAAGACATAAATACCCCCCACATCCAAGGTGTACGTTTTTTTGACCACTCTTAAAAATTATGGGGACAGAAACAAGGGTTAGCGGAAACCAGATTGTATTTTTTATTGGGCCTTAAGAATACCTTTCAAATCTATTGATTTGCTAACTTGCAATATTAACATAACTAGATATTTTTCAGCAAACATTATATTTTTATGTGGTGTGAACAACAATTTTCCAAAAAAAAATGAGCTGACCACTGGAACTACCTGAAGTTTTTTTAAGTAGTTTTTATTTTATTAACCCTTGATTACCAGCTGATTTCATTGGGCCTACTCAAGTTTGTGTATTTTTAATACATGGTCAAGAAAGCTTAAAGGGGCATACAGAAAAATATAAAAGAGGGTATTTTGAATTGGCTACTCAAGAGGCTATATTCATGTAACAAGCCAAGTCAGAAAATACAGTTAGGAAAGGTGGTAGCTAGATTCAAGGGGGTTAAGGTGGAGCAACTTTTTCACTTTATCTTATTTATCTATATATTCATGGTTAGCATATGCTCTATAGTGAAAGCACATTTTATGCATAAGTCAAGAGTTCATTTATTGAGTGATAAACAATAACACAACCAAACAATATACTTTGACTGAAAAGGCATGTGAGAAGCCAAGTCTTCGAAAGTGATATAACTGCTTTTGTGATGTCCACAAGTGTTTTGTAGTGTGCCTTTGTATTTTTTAGAAGCCTTGAGAATTTTTTAAGTTATGTTCTATAATAAAGTACCACTGCCGGCAATTTAATTTTCAAAGTATCACATTTTCATGTAAAGAAAATAAAGGTGGTTAGTTTTTATATGTAGTCCTTGTGGGGTTCAGATTTCATTGGCAGACGTCGGCCGATATGTTAGGCTTACGAACATGGACTGTGCACCAAGATGCACAAAAATTAAGCGTTGGCACGAAAGAAAGAAAGAATGTGTAAGGCTAGTGTCGGCTGATGAATATGTACCCACCATTAGTCACTTTTTAATCTTAGCTTGCAATCAACAATAGAGGGCTGTCCTGCTTTACACTGTTAAGGGGTTTTGACCTGTTAGTGATATACTCGATAAAATTTCCCAGAATTCACCATATATGGTAATTTACAACGTGCTGATTAAGAATCTGAAATAAAAACAAGGCGGTTCTCGAACCACAAGGTTACCCCGCCCAGTGCAGTATCTACAAGAACAAGAAGCAACAAGTTTAAGATCTCAGGGAAGAGTGTGATGGCCCACCAAGGTTCCATCCTCCTACCACATGTTAAGGGATTTGACCTAGGATGACCCAACATGACATTGAAATGACCTTCAAAGTGTCACCACTATAATGTTGACCACACCCACCAAGTTCATCCTCATACCACATGATTAGTAATTTGACCTTAAATGACCCCACACGACCTTCAAATGACCATTCAAATTTTTCTGCACTGAATGATGACCACACACCAATATTTTACACTCGCATACACATGTAAGTGATTTTGACCTGGATGGACCCCACATGACCTTTGAAGGACCTTCAAAATGTTTGCGTGTACTAAATGTTGCCACACCCACAATTTTTCATCCTCATAACACAGTTTAGTGATATTTTGGACTCTTGAATGACCCTCCCCCGCATCCCCGACCCCCGCATGACCTTCAAAAATTCGGCACTCTGTGAATGTTGCCAAACCCACCAAGTTCATCCTCCTACCACATATTAGTGATTTGACCTGGAGGACCCCTCATGACCTTCACATGACCTGAAAGTTTTGGAACAGATGTTGATCATACCCACCAATTTTCCCTCCAAGCAATGTCAATGATTTGACCTTGGATGACCCTCGGATATGACCTTGAAATGACTTCAAACATTTTGCTACTGAATGTTGACCACACCACCAATTTCATCCTCCTTCCACATGTTAAGTGCTTTGACCTTCTTAGATGACTTGAAATGACCTTCAAAATTATGAATGTTGACAACAACCACCCAATTTCATCTCCTACAAATGTTACGTTGATTTGACCTTGGATGCCCGAGGATGACCTTGAAAATGACCTTCAAAATTTGGTACTGAATGTGACCCACACACACCAATTTTATACCCTACCAAATGTTGAGTGATTTGACCTGGGATGACCTCAGATGACCTTTGTTTTTTTTTAATTGGGACCTTTCCAAAAATTTTTGGTATTCTGATGTTGACCACACCACCAATTTTCACCTCATACAACACCTGTTAAGGACTTTGACCTTGGTGACCTCCGTTATGACTTGAATGACCTTCAATTTCGGCACTGAATGTTGACCAACCCACCAAGTTTCATCATCTACCCACACAGAGACGGTTATGAGCAACAAAACAATTTTTGCCTATTTTTGACCCCATGTGACCTTGACCAATGCCACATGCCCCTCCTCCGAACTCATCGCGCCCTACTTGAGTGACATCGATGTCGAAGATGACACCCATCTTGCTCCAATTCAAAAGTATCGTGGTTACAACGTTTATTATAGCGATTTAGCCTATTTTGACCTCCATATTGACCCTATTTTTGACCACATTTGCACCTGACCCAGCCACATGACCCACTTGCGATCCCACCCACGCTAATTGAGATACATCTATGATGCAAAGCTGGACTTCCACACTTGTTGGTCCAAAGATATCGTGAGGGACACACACACACACACACGCACGGACGGCTACCATTTCTATAGTCCACCTTCGCCAACAAAAGTTGGCGGGGGACCAAAAAAAATGGGGGTCACTGACGGTGTTTTTGAGCTATTGCCAAAACAAAACTAGAATTCACGGTTCTCGGCTTTCGGCTCGCTATATTCAAAGAAAGTACGCGTGGGCCGCTCCCCATGACCTTGAACCTGGACCGTGACCTTTGATATCATCAACAATGAGGATCGCATGGTTGCTGCACTTATGACAAAAGTTTGGTTCCAATGGAACTCAAGTTTCAATTTAGATCATTTTACATTTGTTAGCCCAGTTCAACTTGAACGCACATGGACCTTTGACCTCCTGTCAACAGACCCTTGACCTCATCAACATATGAGGGATCCCAGGTGACACCTATGACGAAGTTTGGTTACAATTGAAGTTAAACTTTTCAATTGAGTCAATTTAAAAAAAAACTTAACAATTTTTGACACCACAAACACCACACACACACATACACACGCACAACGGATTGCTAAGTGGCCTGCCAGCTAAGCTGGAGGCCCACAAAAAGGTACGTTGTCACTTTTTAAACACGCAAGTCTATGGGAAAAAGTCCAAAATTTGACGTTTGGATCGCCTACAAAATAAAACTCTCGATAATCATTTTTAATTTCTAAATATGTCGACCTGGTGCCGCGGTGGGTTCCCCAGAGGGTCTTCTTAAAAATTTGAAAAATAAAAAAAATAGGGGGTCACCGAATTACTTTTTATATTACCCGCGAAAACACACACACTGAAATTTGACACTTTTTCAAATTGGGCGTCTTGCTGGGCGCAAGAAAATTCCGCACCACATTCGGCATTGCATGTAAAGAAGGAACAAAGGCGTTAGAAGATGCTGCGATTTTAATAAACAAAACAAAAGCAAGTTATCCGCGCAGTATCTGCGCATGATACCTTCGCACCTTAAACTAAAATTCTTTGATTTGTCCATGACTGGGCTCGAAACAGAATGCTGTGAAGGTGTAAAGCAGATTGCGCGTCGGACAAATCACACAGCAAACTCCTTAATTGCCCAGTGACCGCAAAATTCTTAAACGTTGCGCCACAAGAGGAAAAGGGTCTGCTAGTTATGGATCTGACCTTTAGACTTCCCCATAGAGTTATAGTGTTTCATAATCATAAAATCAGGATGAATGTGTGATTAACTGAATCATCAATGAGGGGTCAAATGTTCCCCAACAGTGATTGATAGTATGGTATGGGGAGCAAAGGCATTTTTGGGGGTTTTGCTCAATATACTTTGTCTCGTATGAAGTGATGACACGCTTGCGCGCGTACACCCGGCACCCTTTCGTTGCAGTGTGCTGTGCTTTACCTACTTGCGCGCTGAAAGTCGGTTCAATGTATACGCTCGCGTCGCTAATTCATACTTTGTGCTGGACAGAGTCTAGGTAATGTGGTGAGAATAAGGGCCAGACAGGTTAGTTGATGGCACGCATGTATACTCTGTCCAGCTCAAACTATGAAGTAAAACAACGCGGGCGTATACATTGTACCACAGTGGAAGAGAGGACGGGTGTGAGGGCTGCCCGGTGTCACCCCCGTTGTTAATCTGTGATGGTCACCTCCGGTACCTTTTACCGGAGCCTGTGCTTCAAGCCCGACGACGCCCCCTGGGGACGGATTTGCGGGGCCCTCCTCTTCTACCTCCCCCCGTTCGCTTCCCTCTGTACCCCTCACCTTTATTTACTTTTCACCCATTCTATTCCTTCTTGTCCCTTTTCCCCCCGTTCCCCAACCCTTGGCTCTTCTTTCCCTACTTCCCTCCTTCCCTGTTCCAGCCTTTTGATCCTTTTTGCTTCTTATTATACTCACCCCTCCCTTTGCTTCATCTTTCTCTCCCTCGCCCCTTCTCTCCCCACTACGACATCTTTGTTCTTCCCTCCCCGCTCTCTTTCTTCTTTGCTTTCCCCTCCTCCACCTCCCCTCTTTCGACCCTTACTCTGCCCGGTCTACCACTTCTGATCCGGGTCATCTCCCTTCTCAGTTTGACCGGATTATTACCTCTTCTCTTCTTGCGTCTGCTGGGACTAGTTCCTTGATGAGTCGTGGAGTTAGTGTCTATCCTTCTCGGCGCAGGTCGGATGGAATTGGGTTTGTGTGGACTTTAGAAGCATTTTTTCTCGAGCACACGTGCACTGCAACGGAAAGGCTGGGCACTGGTGTACGAGCGCGTTCCCACTTCATACTTCAGGGCCGGTGGACAAAGTATAGTTACAAGGAATTACCAATTGAGAATAGGTGTCTCATGGGAGTGTGTAGTTCACTTTCTGATCCAAAAAAAAAGTTACATCTTCTGGGGGGTTAGGAATGGAAAGGTTTGCCCAGAATTTGGGAAGGTAGAAAGAAATCAGAGGGACATGCTTAAAAGAGGTTCTATAGAGCAGGACTATGTAATCCCATGCTAAGAAGGGGGGACAGGAGGGGTGCAGGCACCCTCCCCCAAGTCCACGAAAGGGGCAAAGGTCCAGTTTTGGCTGATTTTTTCTTCATTAAAAAGATCAAAAATTTTAAAGTAATTTTGGACAGGAAGTCCACATTTGGGTGACGAGATGTTCAAAAAAGCCCAAAAATAGACCATTTTGGGGGCGGGGGGGAGGGTGTAGATCCACTTTTACCAAAACAGGTCCATTTTTTCGAGGTTCTGACACCCCCCACCCCAATAAATCCTGCGTTACGGCCCTGGGTATCGCACTGGTTTTCAATTCGTCGTAAAGAGAGTTACCGGTTCCAAAAATCCTACCTTATTCTTAATAAAAAAATTATACGGTTAGGTAAAAAAAAAAAGAGGAATTTTACCTTTTATGAATCCACCCCCCCCCCCCCCCACCCCAGAGACACGTCAGGATTAGATTGCAGATGCCAGCGCCCTCCCAGGCTTCCGGTGAGTGAAGGTCGTTGTCTGACAACTAGTATGATGATAATGAGTAGCAGTATGACGGCCCAAAACAGCCCACAGCTATCGCTTTACAATGACGCCGATGAGGTAGCGTTTATGTTGCTGCCTTGAGCTTCTGGCTTGGGGCGTAGGAACGTTAGGTGAAGAAACGATTGACTTTTGAAACGCAGGGCAATAATATAATAATAGTAAGGTGGATTATATTGTGCACAAATCCACCAATATGGCGCTCAAAGGCGAGAACAATAGAACTTTCACATTAAGTACACGATACATATTGTTCACATAACATAAACAGTGGTAAATATTCACAACTTGAAAAATGAGAAGAAACAGAAACTGTTATTAAGCAAGCTTTCTTAAGAAGATGAGTTTTCTAAACAGACCTTAAAGTGAGTCAGAGATGGGTAGTTCAACATCCAAGGCAGCCAGAGTGTTCCAGAGACGTGGAGCGGCAATAGAAAAGCCATAACCCCCCAGGAATGTTTAGAAACGAGGTTCACAAAGCAAAGACATGTTTTAGACGGAGAATTCGAGTGGGATTATATGGTTTGAGGAAGACAACCTAATTACATTCTGGTGCAAGACCATTAGTGACTTAAAAGCAATAAGCAGCAGTCTGTACATATTCTATAATAACTAGCAAACCATGCTAACCTCCTTCAAAACAGGAGTGATATGAGCCGTCTTCTTAGTTTTAAAGTGACAGCGTGCCAGTGGCATTTTGAATACGCTAAAGATGGTTTTGATGAAGCTTATCAGCGTACCTTAGGGTGTTACCACAAACGCTCAGCAAGTAGTATAATCGCAAGTTTAAAATATGGTTTTGTCCCCATGAAGGGGGGGGGAGGATTTTACTCACCACTCGCACAATCACCATTATCCCACTATATCGACTTTGCCCGATTCAGCGGCATCCTATCCTCACCCAAACCTCTACTTTCAGCCTCCACTTGCTTTCTTGTCTTGCTTGGTCCCTCCCCTCGTCCTCGAAACCACCCACCTTGAACTCCAAGGACCTTTAAAAATATGCTCATCATCCCTTGAATAATGGAATGCGATTTCAGATGCAAGGCAGGTAGATGTACATTGCCCTGACTGGAGGGCGTGGGAGAGGGGGGCTGTGGGTACTCAAGAAATATGAAACACAATGCACTGCAAAATTCGTAAACGTGGCGCCAACAAGAAAAAAGGGTCTGCTAGGTATGGATCTGACCTTTATGACTTCACCATAGCAGTTATGGCAGGTTCAATCCAAAAATCAGTATGTGTGATAACTGAACATTCACTGAGGCGGTCAAATTTCCCCAAACAGTGATTGATAGTATTGGAGCAAGGCCTGATTTTGGGGGTTTTGCTCAATATACTTTGTCTCGTTGAAGTATGAAGTGACAACGCGCGCGCGTACACCAGTCGCCGCCTTTCAGTTGCAGTGTGCTTGTGCTTTACCTACTTGCGCGCTGAAAGTCGTTTCAATGTATACGCCCGCGTAGCCACTTCATACTTTGCGCTGGACCAGAGTAAGGTATGTGGTGAATAAGGCCATGACAGGTAGTTGATGGCACGCATGTATACTCTGTCCAGCTCAAACTATGAAGTAACAACCGCGGGGTATACATTTGTACCAACTTTCAGCGGATGCGTAGTCGAAGCACAAGTGCACTGCCACTGAAAGGTGGCACTGGGTGTAGCGCGTGCATTGCCACTTCATACTTCAGCCGGACAAAGTTAGTGTACAAGGCATTACCCAATGAGAAATAGTGTAGTCTCCATGGGAGTGTAGTTCACTTTCTGATCCAAAAACAAGTCAATCTCTTTTTTTTTTTTTTTTTTTTTTTGCGGGGGAGGGTAGGATGGACAGGTTTTGCCCAGAATTTGGGAAGAAATCAACGAGGACATGCGTAAAAGAGGTTCTATAGAGCGACTATGTTAATTTCCCATTGCTAGAAGGGGGGAGGAGGGGTGCAGTCACCCTCCCCATCCACGAAAGTACCACTCCCCTTCAATTACGCTTCCCCTTTCTCGACCTTTACAAACCAACACTTTTACACTCCCTCCCTACCCCCCCCCCCTTTAATTCTCTTCTTCTTCCCCCCCTCACGGGTCCCCCTCACCTTCTACTCAGCACTTTTCTATCCCCCACCCGGGCGCCTTCAGCTTTCCCCCCTCACACACCTCCACCCCTCCTTCTTCCTTGCACCCACCCCTTTCCTACTATTCCCATTGGCTTACATCCGCAGTGGGGCAAAGGTCCAGTTTGGGCGGATTTTTTTTCATAAAAGATCAAAAATATTTACAAAGTAATTTTGACAGGAAAGTCCACATTTTGGTGAGGAGAGGTTCAACAACAGCCCCAAATAGACCAGGTTGGGGGGGGGGTGTGAGGGTGGTAGATCTTGTATTTTCACTTTTACCACAACAGGTCCACTTTTTCGAGGTTATGCACCCCCCACCCCAAATAAATTCCTGCGTCCGGCCCTGGGTATCGCCGTGGTGTCAATTGTAGTAAAGAGGGTACCGGTTCAAAAATCCTACTTTATTCTCTAAAATTAAAAAATATATAGTTGAGGTAAAAAAAAGAGGAAATTTGTACCTTTTATGAATCCACAGAGCGTCAGGATTTAGATGCATATGCCAGCGCCCTCCCATGCTTCCGGAGTGTGTTGTTGACGACAGATGATGATAATGAGTAGCAGTATGACGGCAAAACAGCCCACCGCTATCGCTACAATGACGCCGATGGGTAGCGTTATGTTGCTGACTCTGAACGCTTCTGGCTTGGGGGTAGGAACTGTAGGGTGAGAAAACGAGGACTTTGCCGGCTAATAATAATAATAATAATGTGGATTATATTGTTGCACAAATCCACCAATAATGGCGCTCAAGGCGCAGAACAATAGAACTTTACATTCAATGTACACGCTACTATATGTTCACAATAAATAAAAAAACAGTGGTAAAGATCACAACTTTTGAAAATGAGAAGGAACAGAAAAACTGTTAAGCAAATGCTTCTTTCATCAGATGAGTTTTTAAAACAGCCTTAAAGTGAGTTAGAGATGGGCTAGTTCTAACATCCAAAGGCAGAGTGTTCCAGAGGGACGGGGAGACGGCAATAGAGAAAGCCCTACCCCAAAGGAATGTTTAGACGAGGTTCACAAAGCAAAGACATTTTTTTAGAACCGGAGATTCGAGTGGGATTATATGGGTTTGATGAAGACAACTAATACATTCTGGTGCAAGACCATTCATGACTTAAAAAGCAAAAGCAGCAGTTTGTACATACTTCTATAATCAACTAGCAACCAATGTAACCTCCTTCAAAAGGGTGATATGAGAGTCTTCTTAGTTAAAGTGACCAAACGTGCAGTGGCATTTTGATACGCTAAAGATGGTGATGAAGATTATCAGTTACCTTAGGGTGTTACACACAATACGCTCAGCAAGTAGTAGTATCGCAAGTTCTAAAATCGGTTTTGTCCCCCTGAATGGGGGTGGCGAGTTACCTCACACTCACAGCAATCACCATTATCCCATCTCTTACTTTGCCCGATTCAGCGGATCTACATCATCAACCCAAACTCCTATTTCCGCCTGCCACGGGAATCTTGTTTCTTTTGTCCTCCCTCGTACACGAAACACCCAACTTGAAAATCAAAGGCCCTTCTAAATACTGTCATCATCCTGAATAAAATGGAATGTGAGTCAGATGCAAGGCAGGTAGCTGTACAGTTGCCTGAATAGGAGGGTGGGAGAGGTGGGTGGTATCAAGAAATAAACTGAACCATGCACGGACCATAAACAAAATAAAAAGGATTTTTGGTAACGAGGCAACATCTCACAGAATATGCATTATGGGTAAAAAAAAACTGAGGGGGGGGGGGGGGGTTTTTTTAAATAGAAAATACATAGTCCTGTATGGTACGTGATGTCGTGTGTATGAATGGGTTATGAAACATTCACTCTCGGATGACCTTTACATTTTCAGTTATTGTTCAAATAAATCACCTTTAAAGGATTACCTTCAGAATTTATTTGGAAAGTGCACTTTAGGGTATGAGCATGTGGTGGTAGCACATTCGTCCCACTTTTCTCATTTTTTTTTAAATTTCATTTTATTTCTTAAAATTAACAATTTTTTTCAAGTGAGCAAAAAAACCTAAAAAAATAGTGCGCTAAAACACCTAATTTTAACAAAATGCATGCGGTCTTCTGAGACAAACTTTTTTTTCTGGCATAATAAGCCAATTAGAGATATGGTAAGATAGGTGGTAGGCCTCATTTGTCTCCAACTATATATCATCACGGCCTCCGTCAGTCGCAAGCGATATGGATAAAGCGCCCAAATTGAGTCACGGTTAGTTGAACAGCGACGTCTGTGCTGAAGAGACCAATCCTAGAGTGGCAGTCCGGCCCACAGGTGCTCCATATATGGGATGTCACAGCTTGATATCCAAGGATCTGTGCAGCTTTATTTTAGCTCCTGTCTCAAACTGGGATGATGATCTGTTGTTCTCCAAGCTCAAGGTGTTGATTCACTGTCTCGCCAAAGGTGATGATTGTCAGCAAGTTTCTACCAGCACCCAACCCATTCGATGTTCGGGTACAAATATCACGCTTACAAATATCTTGTAGCGGAGCATGGGTCGACAACTTTCATCTTGCCAGATGTTTAAGATCAGCATACAAGATATCTTTCGGTAGACGCCCATCCTCCATTCGACGGAGATGGCCCAGCCATCGGAGTCGGCGTTGTCTAAGAAAATGGATAGTGTGGGGGAGTCCAATTCGAGTCAGGAGCATCGGAATTGGCACCATGTCCTTCCAGGTGACACCCAGATATGAGTCTAATACAGCGCAGATGTAAGCTGTTGAGTTTCTACTCATGCCTAGAGTATGTAGTCCTGTCTTCATACCATAACAGTAATGTGCTGATGATGCAGGCATTGTAACAACTGCTGCCCTTGTCTTAATGGACAGCTTCAGATTTTACCCACACACGCGTTTAAGCCGGGCAAGAGTAGGTGCAGCTTTACCAATGCGTTTGCCGATTGCTGCATCGAGAGACAGGGACTGTCACTGATGGTGGACCCTAGGTAGGTTAAGTCCTGACAAAATATCAAGTGTGTAATTGTCGATGTGATGATAGGTGGTTCTTGAGCATTTGGGCAAGGACATTAGTCTCCTTCAAACTGATGACAAGTCGAAGTCCTTGCAGCCTGTGAGAAGCGATCTATGATGCAGCTGAAGTTCCTGCTTAGAATGTGAAGTAATGGCAGCATCTTCAGCGAAATAAAATGTCCGAATCACTCTCTGACGAAACCTTGTCTTGCTCTAAGGCGTACAGGATTGACGAGCCGACCATCAGACCTGGTGTGCCTGTAGATCCTTCGTGGATGTTACCGAGGCTTGCCTCAGAAAAGTACTGGAAAAGAATATCCCAAAGAGCTGTTGGGGCCAAAAACACAACTATAAGATTAGCGGTACATTTATTCATTCAATCTTTAGTAAGTGAATAAAAAGCATACATAATTCCAGGACTACGGAATGGGCAGATCCATTCCATACAGGAAAATAAAGAAAAAACAAGACATTAATAGACACAATACAATAAAAACATGATAGGTTTCAAAACATGATTGTACCAGCAGGAAGGTATTAAACAAAGCTATAAATGAATAGAAGAACACACAGCCTTCTCTGGCGGGGTGTTGAAGAGGACTGCCTAGGTCTTTAAAGATAAGGACACTCCTCCCAAGTTAGATCTTGTCTTGAATTCCAAATCACATAACTTCACAGGAAGCTGTTGTAGAAAGATCTTGATAGACATCTTTCTTTGGTTGGACCCTATAACTTACAGGTGCAACGAGGATTTCACATAACCGGTGTCCCTCAAAAATGTGAAAATTCTGATTTGTGCACTGGTGTAAAGCTTCAATCAAAAAATAATCCCCAACAGAAAGGATTTAAGCTGAGAAATGGTTCTTTGGTTACAAAAATTGTAACTTTTTAATTCGTATAGAGCAAATACAAAATTCAGCCTATGTTTACATTGAATATAAGCTTCAAAATCAGCCTTGCTCTTTTTAAGTACATTTCTGTAGCCCCAAGAACAAGGTACAGAAGTCTATTGATTGTCTAATCTAAATGCATTGTATTATTATGACACAATATTTGGGTGACTTAAATCGCTAGTTGCACCTTTAATATTGACACGCACCCTGTCATGTTTTTTTAGTAATTAGCCATGGGACCCAATTTCAATACAGCTCAAAACACAACTATAACACAGAATTGCTGTCTGAAATCAAGGAGCTGTACTTTTCAGTCTTGCGGGTATGGGCAGAGGTAATTCATCTCAATGGAATGGTAAGTTCAACGACATGAATGCGTTTCTGAGCATTGCGAACGATAAAAGGTCAGGACGTTGACTGGTGGAAGGATATTGTGGGGATGGACTACATTGATGTAGAACTGCAACTCAGCTAATGTTCCCGTGCACAGCAGGAGATTAGCATTGAGATGTTAACAATGGTCATAATGGGAATGAGCCCCAGGTATATTATCTCCCTTGGGTGAGGAATGTGGAGCAATTATTAAGGAAATGGGGTAGAGTTTCTTTATTGCCACCAAAAATTACAGCTAGATTTGTACTTTTCCCTTTTGTCCTTTTTAAATGATCTGAAATAATAATAATGACAATTTAAAAAAAAATACGTTGCATCTACACGCCAGTCATTATTGAGTGCATAGTGCGGGGAGGCAAGCCGGCCTTTTGTTGAGTATGGCATCCACACGACGTACTGGTCCCTCCCCGCAGGTCGTCAATGAGGGCGCTGTTTACTCGCATGTCGGTGATGTTGATGGTGGCGGAGGTTGGTTGGACGCTGTGACTCATATGATATGTGATACGCATGGAATGTTGTGTCTTGCACAGCCTAGATGATTGAAATGCAGTTATGTGATGTGAAGAATCAAGATGAAAAAAAGTGCGATGTAACAAGCAAACCAACTCGCAATATTTGCAGACAGTGAAATTGGGACGTAGATTAGTTATATTTAACACATACTCATGTATTGATATACTTATTACAACATAAAGCACATGATACAGAAGGTATAATGTAACATGTCATGCTAGGTATAATGTAATAATGCCAAAATTTGAAAATCAGTAAAGCTGTATAAAATAATCTTTGATTATGTTTCCAAAATAAAAATTCGTTCTTTGAAAGTAGAAGAGAAGTCTTATTGGCACTTCAAATATGCTTCAGACCCTGTAGTCTAGTGGGTAGGGAAATGTTAGTAACATGTCACTAGTTCAAATCTGACCACAATATTTTTTTTGAGATTATGTGCAGTGGCTTCAGTGGAAGGCATACAACGTTATTTATGCCTGGGTAGTTGTGAACTGCTAAAGGGAAATGGTATGTTATACTCAAAAAAATGAATCGTTTGCTGATACAGGTCGTGCATGAAAGCTATCTTGGTCAGGTACATCTCACTACCACCTCAGAAAGTCTGACGTTTACACACACCCAAAATAATGATATTGTAGCACCCGTCTTAAGGGGGCCACAGACAAAATGGTCTGCATACTGAAAACACATGCTCATGCCACTCTATTGTATTCCGTATATCTTGCCCCTGTCTACTAGAGCAAGAAATTTGAGGAGGAGAATTATGAAATCGTGGTCTTTGAAAATATTCTTCTTTTGAACATACATTGACAATGTACAGTTTTTTGACAAATTAGATTTGAAACTTACACATATTTTTCTAATCATGAGCCCACAGGAATTGGTGTTCCGGCAGTTCCATATTTGCAGTATCATACCACCAAGAAGCTTTCTCATCCATTTTTAAATATAAGTTAAATATGAAAGAATACACACATTGAATGATACCAAAAGCAAATCTTAAGGGACAAAATATCCCCACCAAACTACACAAAATTACGCTCAAATTCTAGGTTTTATAGGAAATAGAGAGTGTGTTGTACTCCACGGGAGGGAGTTTGTACTGTGTCCCTAAAACTCACTCCCAGCTGATATGGTCCTTGCATGGGAACCACTGCAAGCCTTCTAAATGCCATCTCCCCTCATCAAAATTTCACCAGATGTACCTGATGTGACTAGCCCAAACTACTGATCACAGATAACAACCTCTGTGGTCTCAAGTGCTTACTGCTAACAAAACTCAACATGTTACAAGTCCTTGGCCACCCATTTTTTTCAGCTCCTAGTGGTTGAAGTACTCAAGTGCTCACATTAAAGGTGCAACGAGAGATTTCAAATCCTCCATATTTTTTGTGATATGTAGTGATTTCATATAGATCAGACACTTAAAAGACTCCATACCTATTATTTGGTTACAGAAATAACTTAAAATGAAAACAAAAGGTGATTTGTATATGCTTATATTTCAACAGAAAACATAGGCTGAATTTTGTATTTGCTCCTATATGAAATGAGAAATTTCACAATTTTTGTACCAAAGAAACAGTTCTCAGCTTAATCCTTACAGAGGGGATATTTTTGATATAAAACTTTACACGAGTGCCAAAATCAGAATTTTCACATTTTTTCGGGACATCTGTTATTTGAAATCTCTCGTTGCACCTTTAATTGTGCAGCATGCAGCTTTAAGGTGGTGGTGGTGTGTGGCACATTCATTACAAGACCCAGTGGCTGTGTAATGTGAGACCGCATGTTAAACACCTGATCATGCAGACAAATTATGAGGGCCCCCGAGTTAGATTTCACAAAGAGATACGATGCATCACAAGCCCTAAACCCATCAAAAGTACAAACCAATCATAACCTTTTCATAGGATTTATATGTCGGATTCTTAAACAGTTGTGAAAATGTACGTCAATTTCAGTGGCTGATGCCCAGGTTAATTCGACAATTGAACCAAGGTTGTACGCGCTGCGTATTGATGTCATTTTTAGGTTGAAGTGATCGTGTCATACCGCGGTTTGGTACGTTTTGCGAGCCCCTGCCAATTGCTGCGTCTCGTTGCGTATGATCGTTGTGTTCAAAGGGTTATTCGATTGTTGTCAATGGGTGGTGGCAGTCCTTGTTGTATTTAAGCCGTAAAGTATTTCAAAATTGGGTTAAAGATGACCTTAGATGATAAAGCTGTTTAAGAATGAGAATAAAGGTATGATTTGGGAACCGGTACTCTCTTTACGACGAATTGAATCCAGCGACACCATTATTTTTGCGTGGAAGAACTCGGCCTCAGGCCTCGTTCTTCCACTTAAAATAATGGTATCGCCTTGGATTCAATTTGTCGTAAAGAGTGTATCGGTTCCCTAAATCATACCTTTATTCTCTAAGTTACTATGGGTTTTGACTTTGGATGGGTTAAATGAAGGACATATAATGGGTCACAACTTTTTGTGAAATCTACCAGAGGCCTGGCTCAATATGAAAGGACATCATCATCCAAGCAGCGTGCAATGGAAAATGATCACAAAAAGCTCTGGCAAAATAAAGTATACCGATAGTAAACTACTCATGAAATACACCTTTTGTCATTCTAAGCCTGGTCAGAGGTGTAGATTTCTCTTTCTTTTGCTTAACATACACAACAATATTCCTTACATACCAAAAAATGAAAGGCATTACAAAGTATTGATGGTGCGGAGTACCTACTGCATAGGGACATTCATGTATGCTCTGTTTCACCTCATTGTGGCAGTAGACAGGTGGGACACGCAAGCTCTGGGGCCACACCCAAGTGCAGGCGGGCATAAATACAAGCGCAAACCAAGTCGGCAACACAAAGCGTCATGCCTGCTGCTGCGTTTGAAGTCTTTATTCTGTGAATCCAACTGCCCACTGTACGCGAAGTAAGCAACGTGACGTATACATATTGATCCGACTTTCAGCGCACGCGGGGCTAAGTACGGCGCACTGTACTGAAAAGGGGTCTGGGTATAACGTCGTCGCCACTTAAAAACTTCAGACGAGACAAAGCATAGGTACCTTTTACATATACAAGGTGATGTAGTTAGTAAACTGTGGGCAGAAGGTACCTATTGAGTATACATGGTGAGTATACACAACCAGATTCCCCTCCTCATCCTACACTCTTTGTATTATGTAGTAGGTACCCCATGCATAAGGTACCTCTTGAGTAAACAAGGTTAAGTATACACAACCAGATTCCTTACCTACCCTAAAACACTTATGATGCTGCAGGTAATGGGGGTTATCTATTACATGATGACCTCAATAAAGTAGGTTACCCATGCAGAGGGTACCGCTTGTATATAGTAGGTGCATATACACAACCATGGGCTTAGCACTATATGTACCTATTAAAGGAGAACATATACTAAGAATAAACTATACAATATACGCTATAAAAATAATTATTGAACACATATTCAGGGTTTTCATGAAAAAACGGAATTACACTAACCATAAAAATGAATTAAAAACATTTTGTCTGACCATGTGCTATTTGAAATTTGCACTAGTGTACATGGGATATGCATATATGTGTTATGCAAATACAGACGGCACAGTAGAGTCGTACACCTTCAAACGTGAAGCTTTCAAATGTGTATTTCCTATGGCATATGCAGTCGGGGATAAGCGCTCTATCGGGCGATGTCGCTTAATCAAGCGACCTCGCCTAATACGGAGATTTTGTATCGCCAAATTCGGCGAGGTTTGCTATTTTTTACTATAAATTCATTGACTTCACAACTTTAGGCAAATTCTTCACAAAAAATTATTTTGCCAATTTAATTTAAATACAAATATCTAAAATTTCAGTGGACCAAAAAAAATTTCATCGTGCACTTTTTCTGCTACATTAGGTAAAAGTTGGGATTTTTTAGAAAATAAACTCACATTTTGAGAAATGCACCATTGTCAGAAAATTATTTCGTTTCCATCAACTTCAGGGAAATCCCCAGTCACCATCTTGAAATATAGTCCAAAAATGAGTGATGTGTCAATTTGCATATGATTTGTGTCCAACTATAGCCTCATCTTTAGGATACAAAGGTTTAAAAAAAATAACTTTTCTAAAAGGAGTGACAGAAGAATTTGACATCGCAGTGCGTATTAATCTGAAATGTGAAGCGGTGGCTTTTGCACATGCGCAGTAAAGGCCGAAAAGGCTCTGCGCACGAGCAGTAGCAACAAAATGGCGATGCACATCCAAAATGCCATTGGAAAGTAATCCAGCAGCTTTTGAGTTCGATTTATGCACTTTGAACTTGGATTTTTACAGAATCATTACTGACGGATTAAAGGGTGATATAATATGTATTATAATCCGAGGTGTTAACAAAATTGGTTTATGATTTTTAGGGTGAACATCGCCCAATTCGCCGTAGTCGCTCAATCGGGCAATCGCCCGATTGAGCGCTTATCCCCGACTATATGACGTAAATGTGTTGGCCATATTGCATAACATGTTATACACTAGCGCAAATTTTAAATAGCGCATGGTCAGACTAGATGGTTTTAAAATTTTAAATAGCGCATGGTCAGAGTAGATGGTTTTAATTCATCGTTACGGTTAATATAACTCCATTTTTCGATGACACCACTCGATATTTGGTCAATAATTCTTTTATAGAGTATACTGTAAATATTATTCCTTGTACGGGTTTTCCTTTAAGTACACAATGAGTAGAACTGGTGTAAGTATATGTGGGTACGCTGGAGTTCATTGGAAGTACCCATACATGGAGTAGCTACATGGATGTGAGGAATCTTGCTGTGTAACTAATGATGTTAGCTATTATGTCTTACCTGCCACGTCACAAATATAGAATCTGACCCGTTGGTGCTTACAGAAAATCCTTCTACAGGGTTTGTGGGTGCTGAAGTAAAACAAAATGAATTCATGATTATTAAGACATATCTAGTAGTCTTCTTTTTTAAAACACCTTTACTGCCCTGTTCAGTCAGGAGCATCTAGATATTCCTACATGTGTCTGATTTTGGATCTAGGTTGACGGTTAGTTCCCATAATCCAAGGTTGAATGTTAAATAACACTATACCTTTGTAAACTGCAGCTAACAATGATTTTGCAGAGACAAGCAAATCCTGGGCAGTCAACTAATCTATAAATCCTTATTCATGGACACAATAATTCAAGTAAGTAAACTTTTTGTTTTAATAATCTTTAACTGTTAACAGATTATTATTCATGACCAAACAATTTCTTCTCTGCAATTCTTCTGCACCGTCACATTACATCAGACACGCAATTGGTTGCCTTATTCTGTCCCTGACTATAGGTACATGGTCAATGTGTTAAGACCAGGGTTCAGATGATAACCAAAATCTGAAGTTTTTGTTTTTAATTTGGCCAATTTTTGTAAAAGCCTAAGGATAAACCAAACTCCCTCATAAGATATACATTTTAATCCTTATGTCTATTTATACATAAATTAAGTAAATTTGCCACGACTAAACCTAAAAATAAAGAAAGACAGAAAGAAAGAAGAAAGAAAGAAAAAAAATGGCAGAATAATAACAAAACAGTACCTTACCCCTGGATTGTGTAGTAGCAGTGAACACTACCTATTTGGCTCCACTGATTCAAGCAGTATTCACAGTCCGCATGCGATACCATATGTGGCTTCACCTTTAAAATTTTTCAGCTGGACAGCTAGAGGTGCTCGTTGTGACGTTTGTATAACACGGTGCTCTGGTCTATGGTGCTGCCCACCATCAGGTACGCTAGCTCATAGGCTATACTGTTATCTGTGATGAGACAAACTGGTCATGGTTAGTAATTCTCTATGCTGGGATTTTGAAAGGGAATCTAACTTTTAGACCTGGGTTTAACCAGGGTTAGTCCCTACCTGATGGACCCCTTTTCCTTTCAAAATACTGTGAAAGTTAAAGGTGCTTGTTGCTCCGATATATGTCTATTGTGTTCTCTACTTGATATACAGCCGGACATTTGCACATACGCCCGCATCAAGTGCCGTGGGAAACAAACTTGGCGGTTTTGATGGTAGAACATAATTGCACCTTGCCCTATCAATCGTGCTATATGATGTGTTAACCATTAATGTGTCAGGTTTTTGTTGATATTTTGGTGAATGTAAATGGATTTGATGGCTCAAATTTCAGGAGCGACAACAGAAAAATAGGCCTTTCATCTGATATCAAAAATCAGGGGTCCCAACTTATGATTGAAAAACTGCACCTTTAAGGTAACAGGTGAAAATTCCTCATGGATGAAATGAGAATTTTCTCACCCATTACGCACACACTTTTAGAGCATGTTGGAAGGAATAAAGGTCACTGATTTAGGACTAACCCGTTTAAAACCCAGGTCTAAAGTTCGACTCCTTTCTGAATACCCAGCTTTGAGTCCACCTGCCTATTGGTCACAGTGGAACTTAAAGGTCCCTGGACATGCTTTAAACAAACTTATAATACATCAACAAATTGGTTTCATTCATAGTAATGTATTGGGTATCAATGGAAAATCGCATGAAGCAGTATTGAGAAACCGTATATTTGATAAAAATGGGCATAATATTATGTGTTTTGGACAGGCTTTCAAAGGAAATTCCAAAATGAAGGTATTATCGCGCTGGCAAGAGTGACCCAGAAGTGACGTCCGAGTAACAAATCAGCGATGCGCGTTCATGATAGTCATCGTGGAAACGGACGTGCGCGTGGAACCAGTTTTCTGATCGACACAGTTGCTTCCTCGTGAAATATGTGTCGTACGTGTTGTATATATGGCATAATTTTGCTTGATTTGATGCCTTAATTTAAAATTACGATTATAAGCGCTGTATGTCGAGGCTGCCAGCGGTGACCGTACCGACAAGGAGAATCAGAACGAATAGTTTATCAGTTCCCAGAAAAGACAAAGACAAGGAGAGATATCTGGACGGTGACGGTGCGGTTAGCCCGTGTGAGCTTTGTTTACAACTCGTGTTACTCTGACGTCATTAAACGGGGCAA
The DNA here is from genome assembly GCA_023653785.1 of Ophioderma brevispina. Lineage (NCBI taxonomy): Eukaryota > Metazoa > Echinodermata > Ophiuroidea > Amphilepidida > Ophiodermatidae > Ophioderma > Ophioderma brevispina. Next base: position 1,078 of record JAMKCH010037803.1, on the reverse strand, counting down.
ATCCAACTCCAGCATCTTGTTACGCGTTCGCGAAAACAGGAGAAGCCCTGTCAGTTTGGGTATATTGATCCTTGAAATTAACACTTTACGATGGTTCACTTTCAAAATCTGTGTTGCGAATATGATCAGGATACTGTGGAGGTACGAAAATGTAAGAAATTAAGAAAAAAAAAATGTCTACTCAGCCGTGTCCATGGACCTTTAAGTGATTGACTGATTGGTTACAATGGAACTTTTATATTTGGAAGCTGCAATTTCATTGGTTTTGAAATGAATGATACGAGTTAATAGCCAATCAGAAAATGATGTATGAAAGGCTGGTAGTACTAAGGGGTTAAAATGGTTAATAGACGATTTGCACGATCCCAAAAAATGCATCTGTAATTGTGCCCATTCCATCCCGAGGACATGGTACCAGCATCCAGTAGGCTAAAAACATAGGTAAGAGCGTAATATCAACACTTCAAACTTAACCTATCTGGGAAAGGGCCGGAAAAAAATGCAATTTCCGGGAAGTAGTCGCATTTCTCATAGATTTCCCACAATTTTTTATGTAGGTTTGTCTGAAAAGTCAAAATTCCCTCCAAGTGGTCAAATTTCCCCTCCAATGGTCAATTTCCTGGGAAGTAGCTTTCAAGATTCCCCACTTTTTCCACCATTCTGTGACGTTGCACAGTTGAATGTAATTCGTATTTTTTTTGGGCAGGTGACAATTAGGACACGGTTACAATCGAAAATGCCACCTTTTGTAGTAAATTTCAACATCAGTGCTTCGCGGGTTGTTTTGTTCCTATGATATTCTTCTACATTTCTGTAAGATCAATTCCATGTAAAAGCAGTACTTTGTTATTGTGTTTTAGGGACTGTGCGACGCCGCCAAGCAAAAACAACAGAATTTTTTAAACATGAACTCTGGGACACGTTCCCGAATGGAACTAGGCACAATACGAGATGCATTATGGGGGGTTGTGCAAATCGTCTATGTGTAATTAAGAAGGTGAAGCAGCCATGTTTAGGCTCAAATAATATATCTAAGACAGTTTAAAACATTTAAATATTGAGGCACAATAAACATGGT
>JAMKCH010037802.1:0-28003 GCA_023653785.1 Ophioderma brevispina | reverse complement strand
TAGCGGGCGAGAAATTGAAGTAAATTTTTTGATGGAAAGAAGCGCATCGTAAGTTTGCACAATTAACAAAAAAATTAGAGTTCGAAAATATTTTTCGTGAGTGAGAAATCTCCGAAAAACAAATCTTGGGTACTATGGACCACCCCCCCCCCATAGGCACTTAAGTGTTAATACATTAGCCGTTAATCCTCTAGTAAATTATAAAACTGTATGTAGGCCTATAAAACCCGGTGTGAAAGCAGATATAGTACGGCGGTAGGTTTAGCATAGTCCGGGGGCTCCATAGACGATTAACGGAATAAATAAAGCGTGAAACTAATGTGCGGTAAAGGTCAACTGAATCGATTGCCCTAGTGTTCACCATTGTTCCGCGGACTATTGAGTACGCCGGACAATAAATTACTTCTTACACCGGGACCCCTACTTATGAAATAACTGACTATAACCACAATGAACTATTGAGAACATTAATACATAATTGGTTTTCGTTCAAAATAATATATTGCTAAGGAAATGAAAAATAAGAGGGGTTTTTGAGGTATCAAACTTTGTTATAACTTTGAATTATTAGCTTAACTGATTGCGTCTAGTTTAACTTAAAAATATCAAAAATTTACATCAACAAGCAATACAGCAGCAAGTGTCAAAACCATGTGTTAAAAATAAAAATAACGTGTTTATTACGTGTATATGAGTGTAAAGTCTGACATTAGTTTCATAATTTTGTGGATTTTATAACTTTGAATTTTTAGCGTAACGATTGGTTAATTTACTTAAAAAGTATCCAGAAATAACAAAAACCAAAAAAAAAACATAAACAATCAATAAATTACAGCAACAAAGTGTAAAATGAGTAATGTTACGGTTTTTACACCAATTACGGAACTTAAAAAAAATGTTTTTTTGTTCAATTTCTCAAATGAAATAAGGGTTATTTGTGACAATTTCAAAAATTAATTAATGTACATAATTGGGAGTACTATCAAAAATCTTTGAATTGAGGATATACTAATTAATTACTTTGAGTTACAATACCTAACCAGGTCATTTGAGTGTTTAACTTTTGCAGCTGCTGATAGCGTGGACAGATTTTGTCAATAAAATTTAGTGTTATTTTATAATCTTTCGTGGAAACATTTTTGTTCAAGCCGTACATATGTTAGAGTAACGCGGCAAAATTCCATGCAGGGAGCTGTATTGTGTACCAATATACCATTGATTAACTATGATTACACTGCTGAACAGAAGTTAAAAGTAGAAGTTTAACATGTTTAACGCCACGGAGTTAGTTAGGAATGTGATTTATACTATAAAAAAACTCCTTGATTTACGCCCACTCTTGAGTGTGAAGTCCGGCAGGGGTTTCATCATTTTGTAAATTTTAGATTAATCACTCATTATTTTCCCCATTCAAATTCATTAGAGGTACCGTATACTATATCCAAACACAACATTGTGCGTTTCGATGTGTTGCATAACCAATTATTTGAGAGTTAGTTCACACTACAATGGCATTGTAATTGATATGCAAGTTAGAAATAGAATACATTCAGGGCAGGCTTGGACTCAGATAGATTGCACATCGGTTCTTGGTTATTCCTTCTTACTAACATAGGACTACCTGGTAATTTCTTAATCTCTTAATGCTTTTCCTTGGGTATATGGATTTATTATCTGTGGTGACTTTGAGATTTTTGTATTCTATACATGGAAACTTTTAAGTCTCCATGGACACTTTAAGTTTCCATGGAAACTTTTAATGTCTCCATGGAAACTTTTAAAGTCTCCATGGTGTCTTTGCGATTTTTTGGAGTTCTTTCCAGGAAACAATATGGTGGACTTACTGTTTTTGCTTCCATCAATAGACTCCCCTAGGTACGGACGAGGGCAACATGGCTACGTGAACGAGCTAGTGATACCGATAGCTTGGAATAGGATTATAACATCGAGGATTAAAACATCGCAAGGTAAATTCCATGTAACCAATGCATCTCACAACAAAACCGTACGCAAACCTGAAACTCAATTACCCAATCGTTTAAAGCAACATCGTGGTATAGTATTACCGCGACATATTAGTCGTGTTGCAATCAAAAAACTACATACTGGAAGTTTCAAGTTGATTCCTAATACACACATAGATGCAAACAACACATCACACCCGATTTATTCGACCAAATGCATGGCTGTACACAATCGTGGACGCTGCCATCGTTATTCCCTGTATTTACAACGCCCCGTAAGTGAGGGCCAAAATCAAAAATAAGCAAGTTACTTGCCAAATCACTACAAACTAAGCACACCTTTGATTTTTGGTAGTTTTTAAGATAATACACAATAATCAGAGGTGTGCTAATTAAATTTGTTGCAGTCACCTCGAAATCCAAGATGGCGGCCAAAATGGCCGTCGTTTTGGTAAACGACGTATTTTCAGGGGAATGTCCTATGTGAGCCTTCCAATCACCTTGTTCTTGGTGTCATATTGAAGTAACTTTATGTCTATATGATGAATCACGTTTGTGGGTTTATTGTTATCTACCACACCGGTTGGAGGCCAAAAAAGCTATTTTGCCCATTTTTTTTCAAAACAAATGATGCGGACGAAATACGTTCTCCACTATATAGCAAAACGTTCTTTCATTAATTTGGATCGAGACTTCTCAGGAATTTGCCCTTGTATAATATGATTTTGTGTGAAACGCACAGGCCTAGCCAGTTTTAACTTAAATGTTATAGTGTCTAAGAATGAATGGGGATTAATCATACAAAAAACCGCCATTTTTGCACATTTCTCTAAAACCAAATGAACATATGTATGTCTAGAAAACATATAAAATGTTATATGACAGTTTTGATCACCAAACTATAATAATGGTTGGTTTTCAGTTGCTGCAATGGCCTTCCTGATTAAATTTTTGCGGTAACCCCTAAATCCAGATGGCGACCAAAATGGGCGCTGCTTTGACAAAACAATGCTTTTAAGCATAACGGGTTGAAGAACGCCTCCATCAGACGTGATTGGTGTCATTTTAAGAAAATCAAATTTTTCTACAGGATTATACCATGCATGATGGGTTTTAAGGTGTAGACACATAAGAATTATGCAGCAAAATGTGAGTTTTTGACGTTTTTAACACAAAAAAGATCAATGAAAATTCTTATTCCATGAGTAATTAGGGACTTTTTAGTACTTTGGCCCTATAAAATCGGCACACTGTGAAAAACAGCTCTACAACATATTTGAGAAAAAAAGTTAGTTATAGGCCCAAAGGTAACACGCTGTCCGCACTCACAAATCCAAGTTTTAGCACATCTATTAAACTTGTAAGGCTTTAAATGATCAATACATGTACTCTTAATGGACAATGTTGTCATATTCAAATTTTAAGGTTTTGTACTGATTAGAAGTACATATAGCATCCAAAATGGCACCCCGGAATGCAAAAGGACTGCTGTTTTCACTTTTAAAAACTTATATTTTACATAGGCTCTAGAAACTCTACTGTTTGGGGCTAGCAATTAGCGTGGCGAAGCTGCCTTCGACTGATTCTATTCTGGGGACTCGATCAGCATTTTATTTATTGATATTGTAATTATAAATGCATTCGGTTGCTGATGCCTCTTGAGCCATTTCATTATGATTTTATTTGCTGTGGTAAGCAAGTTTCGAAGATGTTGGCAAATGACATGTTGAATTCCTATTAGAAAGGAAAGGAAACATGTCGCTCACCCAATTGGTCACCAAAGACTGCATGTCGGCAGATGAACCAGATTCAACAATGAAGTCAGAGCAGATAATGATGAAACCAGAGTTACTCCTGATGGTGCAGCAGAATAGCAGACCATTGCAAGCTCAAACTCGATAAATTGCCAAAATTTGCACTACGCAACTTCGCTTTAGGCCACCAAGCCATGGACAAGTATTAGAGGCGGTGGCATTTATTAAGAGCGATACACTGGAGATCTTTTTTCAAAAATATGGGCAGTCATTGCAATGACACCTATGGTTTAACATAAAGTTCTTGAGTATTCAATCGGACCACTGCCCTAATCACTAGCAACAGATGGTGTCCCGCAAACATCAAAGTCGGTGCTTATGCATGAGTTGCATGGAAGGAGTTGGTCAAAACACCAGAGGGGAAAAACACCAAGCCCCAAAAACAAAACCAAAAAAAAAAAACTCCCAAAGGTGTTATTGTGGATTGCTTTGGGCCATTATTTAGACGTGAAAATTCTGTTAATAATTAATATGGTTGATTGGCGGAAGACAATAATGAAAAAATAGTATGAACACAGTTCCTCCATCAGCAACAGTTTGCATTGGGTGTGTGATACATACCCTACAATATCAAAAAAACGAGAGGCCAGGATAGAACAGTCGGAAGACAGATTATCCACAATATTTGCTAACCCCAACCAACAAGTTGATATATAGCTAAGAACAGAAGAAAGTGCTAGAGATGAGGTTTAGGTCAGAAGGCTGTTAGCAAATTTCCTTAAAGGCTGACTCAACGATTTTGAAATATAATGTTTTGTTCGATTAATTGAAAATAGTCAGAGGAAATTAAAAACAGTACCTAAAATGCTCATTCCAAAGGTTGAGGCAGATACGGAATATTTTATAACAAAAATGGATTTTCTATGAAGGACTTCCAATTGAAGTAGTATTTCACATAGGGACAAGCATTATTGTATATGCAAAAACCGATTTTTTGAAAATGAGGGGCCCCTCGGCACATCTCTGATCAGACTTGAAGTGAATAGTGGAAAGGAAATATTCAATATGCTAGGAGGATAGATGGTGGATGAACAAAGACCTGCAGAAAATCGAGTTCTTGGGCAACTTCATGGAACGTACTTTTCGGTGCTTCAGAGTGAAAACTTGTAACAATTATCAAAACAAGAAAAGTATGCTGCAAAGGGCCATCCAAGTCTCCACTACTTTGGTACAACTCTAGAAGAGTTCGACAGGGTCGATATACTTGGCATCTCCATCATTAATGACACATGTCATGGGTTCTCCTTCGATACCAAAATGGCTCTAGAAACTACCAGTCAGCGACTAGGATTGCGCCGTCGAGCTGCACCCTAGCTTGAGACAACTGATAGGGGTGTTATACAAAAATCCATGGTCGATCCAACATGGAATATGCAAGCTCAGCCATGGTGTGGCGCAAACACCCACTTCAACATCACCAAACTAGAGATGCAATTTGCCACCAGAGACGTTGCCATTTCCATCATGGTATCTCCGTGAGTGACTCGCCAATCAGTCCATCCAACCACTGGTCATCGCCCAGGGCAGTTGGATTTGTAACTCTTTCCACCGCATGTTTTATGGACAAGCACCAGATCTCTCAGCGCAGATGCTACCTGAGCTGCTTTCAGTTGATCCTCGCCTTAGGGGCTCAGTCACGTCTCATGACCTTGCTGTGAAAGTTCCCAGAGGTTCCAACTTGGCCTCCCACAGAAGAACATTTCTCAGCCATCCTCGTAGCTTATGGAAGAACTTCTGCTAATGTAGCACACCAGGACTTGCAGAGTTTCAAAAAGGGAGGTTAATCACTATATTGGCGTCAATCCGTCAGCTTTACTAATGGAAATGCTGTTAAAGCAATATTAGCACATTTTTTGAGAGCGCCCCCAATTTTTCAAAACAAATTGAATTTTTACACGGTTTGCAATTGGTTAACTGGTTAGTAAAACTATACCTGTAAATGGTTAAGATCGGGAAAAAATGTCTCTGGTCACAAACGAATGAATTTTGTATTAGAATAATTATTATCGGGGATCCGATAATATTCGGTCTTACCTTGGGGTAAGGATATTCATGAGTTAGATAGAGTAAAGACTCTTTACGGAATTATAAAGTTGTACAATCCTTGTAAACCTTCGATCTTCTTATAGAAGATTTCATGCTAGGCTAATTCATGAGGTCTTACATCGAGGATGTGAACAATAATTCAACGGCTGCTGGAACGGCCTTCCAATGTGAAATAGCCGTGAAATAGCGCGTATTGAGTTTACGCTCATCCATTAATGTTTTATGTGGTTCAGGCAAGTCAAGTTAGAGGTATCTTCTCGAGGTGGACACTATTTCATCATGATTGGACGGGACATAAACATTGTCATTTTCAGCTCTGCCGTTAATCCAATCTGGGATCCCAATTCTAAATTACCCAAATCGCTTGGTGGACTGGTGGGATTTCAAGCAAAGTCCATGATAGGGACTGCATCCAGAACATGTTACATCAATTTCACAGCCATTGGAACAAAACTTGTAGAATCAGCATGTGATTGGCTTATTAATAGGAGCTCATCACTTACATGCTGTATTGTTTGCTTTCAAGGGCAGAGAGAAACGTATTGTATTGTGGCTACTTGAGAATGATACCACATTCCCTGAAGCCTTTGTATGCCTTAGTTTTAGCAGGGTCAAGACGTTATCCTCCCTCTATTACAGGGTACAATGAACTTGGCTTCACCAGTTTAGTTGGAACGCATTTATCCAGCCAAACTTCACCCTTCTTGCCCAGCACGTGCCCCCTTACGTAAAAAAGACTGAGGGCCCAACTACCAATCGTAATCATATAGGCATCAAGCACAAGACCTTAAACTCCATCTCCACACGGCCATGGATGAATTGTAGCAGCTCACAAGATGAAATTCAAATGATTGGATAGATGACTGCCAGCACATCGGTTGTTTGAAACCAGGAGGGGGGACTCCACATATTAAATTGATATGGGTGTAATGCTCATGCTTCCAAACCCAAGGGGTGACAGGACTGAAAAAAAATAAAGGTCGTTAGGCGACGACAGACAAATTGCTTTAAAATAAGGGTTTATGAGTTACGATTTTGCAAATTTTTCCAAAAACGGGGTCTTTGGGTGAGGATTTTGCACATATTTTCTTAAAAAAATAAAGTCTTGGTGACAATCTCTCAAATCCCCCCTAATAAGGGTCTAGTGGTGGCAGGGTACAATTTTCAAAAAAAATATAGGGTGTCTTTGGGTGCAATTTTCAAAAGTTTCGTTTGGGTTGACAATGATGCTGAAAAGGGGGTCTTAACAGCCTTTACAATCGTGTCGCTTCAAGATGGGTATTCCCCCCCCCCCACGCCCCACGGGATTTGGGGATGGAGGATGACATGTTGTCGCTGCAATGCCGATTTCACTTTCAACTAATGTGGGTGCAAGAAAAAGGGTTTTTAAAAGTGAAAAACATGAAGTAGAAATTTGATTGCTGTAAAAAATGACATAACCCACATGATGATGGAGGTTTTCATTTCAATATGATCCTTAAAAATGTAAGTTGTGTCAAAACAGCGGCCATTTGGCTGCATATGGATTAGAGGTTACCGCCAAAATTTATAAGGGAAGGCCATGCGAGCAACTGAAATTCAAGACATTATTATAGTTTGGTGATCAAAACTGTCATATAGCATTTTATATGGTATTGACATACATTTGTTCATGTGTTTAGAGAAATGTGCAAAAAATGGCGTTTTTTGTACTTAAGTCCCCATTCAGTCTTAGACACTATAACTTTTAGTTAAAACTGGCACTATGATACCTGTGCTTTCACACAAAATGCATCATTATATCAGGGCAAATTCCTGAGAAGTCTCGATCCAATTATGAAGAACGTTTGAATATATGGTAGAGAAACGTATTTCGTTCCGCATCATTTTTTGAAAAAAAAATGGCAAAAATATGCATTTTGGCCCCAAAAAACGGGTGTGATAACAATTAAACCCACAAAGTTTGATATCAATCATTGAGGATTAATAAATTATCTTCAATATGACACCCACGAACAAGTAATGGAGGCTCACATAGGAAATTACCCTCAAAATACTGTCGTTAGCAAAACGGCGGCCATTTGGCCGCCCCATCTGGATTCGAGGTGACGCAACAAAATTTAATTAGCACACCTCCGAAATATTAGTGTATTCTCATAAAAACTAACCAAAAAAAATCAAGTCTGTGATTAGTTTGTAGTGATCTGCAGGTAAATCAAAAACTAAGCATGATCTTTGGATTTGGCCCTTCCGTAACGTAAATTACCGAAACAGAAGCCAGGCGCAACATATCCCATTTGCCTGTCAGGCAGTCTGCAACAAGCCTCATCTTGTGAACTTCGGTGAAGGCACAAAAAGGATAAAGAGCGAAGTTCGTTGGAAATTTATTGCAAAAAAATTACACTTTTAAAACCTCACTGATTTGGAAAAAGGTTGTAAAGAGGGGTATTTTAGATATAGTAATTTGTGTTTTTGATAACAAAGGTTTTTAGTGGGCGTAAAAGCCAACCATCCATGAAAAATGGACATTTGAATAGGGGGTTACGCGCCGCTCCGAGTCGCTCTTGGGAAGCCGATGTCCAGTAATACCATTAGTTAAATTTACCATTACAGCATTTGAACTATTTGTAGATATTTTATTTATTATTTATTTTGAGTGATGAGAACGAAATGGCGAGACAAAAAAACAAAGAAAACTGGACCAGGGCCCGTTCGGCTAGACCATTGTGTTCAGGGGGGTGTTAAAGTGAAGAAAGTGATATTGCATTGCAGTAAGAGGTCCTGAAGCGTAGGAGGGAGCGAATAAAACACTTAAGGGCCGTTAAGTAGATGCTCTTACAGACCATATTTTCTTGATCGTTTGAACTGCACACCGCAAGACGAAAAAATGGTGCCGTGACACAAACGGGCGCAAACGGGAAAGCCTTGAATGGGTGGGGTACAGGGGCCCGCCTTAGGGCCCCTGGCGGGGTTGCAGGGGCAGAGACCCTGCCGGGGTCCAGGGGGGCGGAGCCCCGGAAGCTCTTGCATTTAAGCTAATTCAGAACCTTCAAAATGACCACTGTTTGAGGTGTAAATAGCAACCAATTCAAGTAAAGACCCGAGTACAGGAATGGTTTCTAAACTTTGCTCACTTGAGACGGGTAGTATAGCGAAAAGCGGCATCATAACTAAAATATACGTAACAATCGTGCATTTAGTGATAAAAGCAAGGGATTTTGCTTATAAGTAGCGTAATAGATGCTAAGTATTGAGATCTGAGCCACTTCAATTTTACCCATGACGGGTTTGGCAGCCATCTTGTCAAAATGGCCGCCAAAAGTTGCTTTTCAATGTTTTATCACATGCATACGCTTTCAAAAGGCTGGGTGGGAGACATGATGGTTAAAATTGTTATTCTAATGGTTCTGTCGTGAAAATATTAAGAGACATTAAAAAGACAAACAAGGTTTATGGAGATAACGGATAATTTAAATCAAAAATTCATCTTCAAAATGGCCGCAAGAAGCATTGTATTGGTTATTAAAATATTACATACAGTCATGTATTAAAACTACGTTCAAATTAATAGTTTTGTGTATTTGCTAAGTAAAAACTCGTCACAGATATTTACTCAAAGAAGTTAAAAACATTACTGCAGGTTTTAGCTGTAAAAGCCATTTGTAAATTGGGCAAACCATTATAATGATGGTCTACGTTTGAAACTAACATCTAAAAAAAAGGTAGAGGCGTCCCACACTTTCAATACAAAACTTTCGGTTTCTTATCATAAATCTTTGTAAGTACAGAATATATTGAAGTCATTGATCTATTTCAAAGCTGAAAGATTGATAATATCTGTGTTTGGGAGCTATTGATAAATCCACTCGAACAACGAGAGGGGTTGGAGGAGCACTGGCTCGCCCGTACCAACTCTATGAGACCTTTTCCATTAGTTTACAAAATTGTTCAAAAACTTGTCAAAAAACAAGCAGTAAACTGGCGTCATCTTGCCGGGGGATGACGCAAGTAAACTTGCGTCATCCCCCGGCAAGTTGACAGCCCTGGAAACATGACCTTCCGGTGACCTTTGACCCTTGGTCCATGACCCTCTGACAATCAGCACAATATAAATGGAACCCCTATTGCACCTAAACCCCAAGTCTGGTTAAACGGACTTACACTTTCGACCAAAGAATTGAAAAACGAAAAACCTAACCAAATTGGAACACCACACACGAACATGCGCGCTTATCGCAAAATCCCTCTACTGCTTTGAAGAGTGTGGGTCTCCGACGGTACCGTCTGGAGTTCACGGCGCCTCCGCCCCGTCATTCTGTCAAGCGGGTTTCACGCGGCCCCAGATCCAGTAGCGCAGGTCCTGCATCAAGAAATAGCGGACCTTCGACGAAAGGAGGCCCTCATTCCCATCCCCTAGATTTTCGAGGGGGCCTTTGGTCCGAGCTTCTTCCTAGCTCCCAAAAAAGACGGGCGATTGGCGGCCAATATTAATCTGAAGCCGTCACTGTCTTCATCAAACCGAAAAAAAAAATTGGATGGAACCATTAGCCCATTGCTCTCCTGTGCCCAATCACGAACTGTTTGGGCAAGTCATCTGCATGGTATCCAAGGACGGCCTAACTCCACATACCAATCGAACGGGAGAGAGACACAGAATCAAAAACTCTTGTTACGCTTCCAGATAGACAAGAAAGCGTACCAGTTCCGGTTTGGTCTCCCGGTCCGCGTCAGCGGGCGCAACGAGTTTTCACTCGTGTGGTCAAGGCCATCGATCGGTTTCTCAGACGGCAGGGGATCAATCTTTGTACCTATCTGGACAATTGGTTGATCTTTTTGCACGACGAGGACCTCGCTTCTTGCCCAAACCAAGTGGGTGGTGCAGGAGGTCTCGACGTTGGGGTTCATCGTGACCCTATCGAAATCCAACTTCGACCCTAGCCAGTTCCCAGTTTCCATGTGGAGTGCAGCTGGATCTGATCAATGGTCGTGTATTCCTAAAACGAGGGGAGCGTGTAGCTCCGTTCCAGGGCCCAGCCAAGCTCGTGCTTTGGCCTGGCTCCCGGTTCTGGGACTCATGTCCAGCCTTGTGGACATTACATGCTTTACTGGCCGGCATCGTATGAGCCCAATCCAAGCTGCACCTTATGGACACTATCGCCGTCCACCAGAACAGCGTAGACCACCTGGTTCCGATGACTGCGATTGTGAGGGCCGCTCTATCCTGGTGGAGGTTGCTCAGCAATCTCCTCCGGGGCGGGGAGTTCCCTCATCCCAGCACAGGCCTGATCCTGACCATCAATGCGTCGGGGACTGAAGCTGGGGTAGTCACTCGGGACGAGACGTTCGGGCCGCTGGTCGGCGCGGATCAGTCTCTTTACATCAATGTATGGAATTGAAGGCCCAGTAGTGGTCTATCTCTGGATATTACAGGACTTGGATGCCGGTTGCAAGGTCCTCATCAGGTTCGAAAACACCCACTGTGGTGTCGGTCATCAACGGCAGGGTGGACAAGATCCCCCACTCTTGCCTCCACACGAGACAAAAATAATCGAGTGTTGCATAGAGAGGGAGGAATCCAGGGGCGGGACCACGTTTGTGGAAGTGGTCCCTGTCTCATCGGTAGTGCGTCGATCTTAGGGGTGTTCGATCGCCCGTCGATAGAACGTTCGATCCGCCAGAAATGCCCAAGCTTTGACGTACTGCTCCTGCGCCGCGATCCCGGAGCGGTCCGGCGTTGGATGCGCTCGCTCTGGACTGGTCGGGGAGGAAGGCTTACGCCTTCCCGCCAATCCCACGAGTGGTAGACGTGGTAGGAAGGATCGACTGCGTGGCTGCGTGGCCCCCTTCTTGCCTCGTCAGCCGTGGTTGTCCTGTGGGACCTGCTTGCTACAACGCGGACGCTCCCGGACCACTTCATGTCTGTGGGACTCAACTCGGATAGTCCAGACGAGTCTGTCGACGCTTTCTTGACAACGTGGCCGTTTTGTCAGGAAAACGCTTCCAGGACGACCAGCGCCTTTCTCGTGACGCTAGCCAAGCTGGCGGCCAGGGGCTGGCGAAGGTCCACACACGTCACTTATTTTGGACGGTGACGGGCCTTCGCTAAGTGGTGCAGAAATAAAAAATGTCAGGCCAATGCCTCTGTTCGCAAGCTCGCAGATTCTCTGAATTTCTTGTTCAGAGTGCCAGACACGAACAAATCAAGACTTACAGGTCGAGGATTAATGCTATCACAGAGGGAACGGCCCCGGCGGCGTTCTGAAAGGTGATGAATCCTTGAACTGCCTTTCTATTGGCATGTGTTTAACACCAGGCCGCCTTCGAGGCCAGTTATGCCTGGGTCGGACTTGCCAAACTGCCGCCATACGGAGTTTGACTGGCGTGCACGTTCGAGCCGATGAGCTCCGACCAGTCCTGGCTGTGCCGTAATCGTGAAAACTATCCTATGGGCAATGGCCAGGCAGGCCGTCGCTCGCGCCTCCGAATTGCACGCATTGTCGGTGCGGAAGTTCATAGTTTCGGAGTTTCGGTGCCACTCTCCAGTACCTCCCGGGTTTTTCCAGAAAATGAAACGACCTTGTGCTTCAGGGGGCTCCACCACTTTCCTTTAGCGGATATGTCGGGTGGTTCTGCCGTGAGGAGGACACCGGACCGGCTTTGGTGTCCGGTAAGAGCACTCAAATATAACCTCTCCCGTACAAAGGCCCTTCGTGGTTAGGGGTTTTTAGGGGTAGAGCAGAGCTGTTTGTGATAAAAATTGACCTCCGCATTCACCTGTTACAAGAATCTGCAGGATTGGATCTGCGAGGTTATCAATCAGACCAATGCGTAGTGAACGTAGGCGACACTTGCCACGGCTCATTCCACCAGAGGCTGTGGCAAGTTCTGCTGCCTTTCACCGCGGCATCCGCCTCGAAAGATCATGAATACCGTTGGATGGCGTCAAACAACTCCGTCATCACAACCTACATGAAGGATAAGAGTCCCGAGGCTGGTGGTTTCACTAGCGCTGTCCGACGCCGTGGGCATAATTAGTTCAGGGTAAGTCTCTTCCGGGGCTTTAACTCGGAAAATCACTTATTTGGTGTTGGACTGTCTATTCAAAAATAAGTAACACGCCTTACTAAAACTGAAATACATTGTAACTTAATAAATTATCAGACGCTCATTTTAGCAGATATCTAGCAGGGTTTTCTGTAAAGTTAGATTAGTAGTAAAAGGTGGGTGTTGATATATTTTTTTTTTTTTTTTATTTTTCGCAAAATATGGCCTAAAATGGTCATTTCGCGGCCATCTTGAAATTGGCCGAAAGGCGCATATGGCAATGGCCTGTGATTGGAAAAACATTTGTAAACATGCAGTTAGCATATTTTTATGACTAGATTAGATATAAGTAAAAGGACAGGGTTGATATATTAGCAAAATAATGCATAAAATTGTCATTTGGAGCAATCGGGGAAAATGGCGAAGGTGGGTTGCAAAATTAGGGAGGGTCATGGTATCTTAATTCTGTTTGTATCCTTTTCTTACATCTGTGCCAAATTTCATGCTTTTATCCAAAATGCACCGGGATAGGTTAGCTATGCCGCATCGCGAGTTTACATGTATAAGCTTGTAATGCCAAAGAAAAATTGCATTATAGCGAGCGCCAATGTCTTTACTGGGTTTTTTTTTTTTGTTTTTTTTGTTGTGGTGGTGTGGTGAGGAGCAGAGCATTCTGGCAGGGTCCAGGGGGCGAGCCCCCGGAAAAGCTCTTGGATTTCAGCTATTCAGACCCTTCAAAGATTACCAATTTTTGAGGGGTAACTGGAACCAATCAAGAAGAAAAAGACGTGGGTTTCTAGTTTTGCTCACTATACGAGGCAGTATAAGCGGTACGCGAAGGGGGAACATACACATTATAGACTAGCGCCAATGTCTTTAACGGATGTGGTGCATGAACAGAGCCCCTGCCGGAGTCTAGGTGGCTGAGCCCCAGGAGCGCTTGGATTTTAGCTATAATAGGTTTTTTGAAGGTTAAAGTATTTAATTAATTCAAATGACAGCCAGTAAACCTATCAGTTTATGGTGCTGGGGCTATAGGAATCGATTCCCTACCACTTTTTTCTTGACCACTTCAGCTCCCCGACTGAAAATTCCCCTTAGACTGGTAGACCCCCAAACTTGGGGATGTGCCCATGGCTCCCCTCGTTTTTTCTCAATTTATTTTACACATTTTGATCACAAGTACTTGTTGGCACAACATTAACAAGTCAATGATTACCGTTGGTTAGCTTTAACAAAACTAATTGGCTTGAGGGGAACCAAATATTTGTGATAGTTGGACATTTATTTAGTCTGCATGGAGTTCAACCTCACGAGTTCTGATGTCGTTCTCCTTTTGTTTCATTCTTACTTCCCCTTTCTCTCTTTCTTTTCTCTTCTTCGCTCTTTCCCTCTTTCTTTTTTCCTTTTCTTTTCTCTTTTCCTTCTCATCTCTCTTCTCTCTCTCTTCCCATTTTTCCTCTTTCTTCTCTTTTTGAGGATTGCTGGGGGGGGGGGTGTTCTCCACCCCCCCCACGACCCCCCCATGGCGACGGGCCTGAGATGGATCCCTCAACTGGTATAACGAGCTCTAAGGTCCAATAGTCGAAGCCACGAAGCGCGGATTCAGCAATCTACGTACTTTTCAATGTACCGATAACGCTGTCTTCGTATGCTGAAGAGTTTACGAATTTTATTTTAAAAACTGTATTCCTCAATAAGAATCCCACCTAGTTTTCTAAAAATTACACACAAAAGGTATGGCCCTTTTTATAGATTTATATATTTTAAAGGAAAAGCGATGACTAGCTGTATTTTTCATTTCATGTTAAAATTAACGCGATAGTCTTTCGTACGGGTCAGAACTTGACTCACCAGCGAACATCGATCGGTTGGTGTGAACACTGATCTCACACAGGGATCGCGCTGTCTCCACGCGAGTGAGTAGCGAGCCGGTGAAGAACAGGAAGTTGCACAGCGTCCTTTTTGCTCTACCCATAACTTTCACTCGGTTGCACGGGGTTCTATGGGATGAGTCACACGTGTGCCTTCATTAAAGTACTTTCCCTAGTCAATATCTGAAAAAAAAATATCAAGCTTTTGCAATTGGCATGAAGTATGTTGCCCGTTTTGCATGAAATTAACGTGAGTAGAAGTAAACAAATGTATTCTAGGCAATTTTGGACCGATTATAGTGACAATACTGGTGGGTACACGTCGTAGCCTCTCCACCTGTACATAAATACTGTATGCACTTGCATAGCCACGTACGTAGATACCAGGCTGTGCTCTAAACATGTATGACTCCACTGGGGAGTACTAGTATGGGAGCGCTAATACCTGTAGTTTCACTAGAAATTAGTATTTAATTCATTGAGTCTTTTGTGGAACATGTAGGAAAGAAAATCGGATCACAATTGGCCTAAGGGATAGCTTGGGTGAGATTTTTACATTTATCACAAAACAGTGTCACTAGTCTAGACTAGCTTATAAATACCAAGGTCAAGGACCAAAAATGCAGTTTCCTTCCAATTTTATGTTCCAAGTTGATTTAAAACAATTGATTTTGTGCACTATACTGACCCCATGGACTGCAGTGCATTATCCTTTTCATTTCAAAGCGAGATTTTTTATCCGAGGGCGAGGGGGTTGGGGCGTGCTTGTTGGGTGCCCATGGTCATTCCAGGGCGTTCTGAAAAAAAAATGACCCCTAAGGCTAACAAGACCAATTTCAGTGAAAATAAAACCCTCACGGGAGGTCTAACAAAGCCAGTTTTTGGTTACATATGATACTTTCGTTTTCAGGTTTTTTTTTATAAGAGGACCATTTGCAGTAAAATTATACCCAGTGGGACCTGCTCTCAATACGTGACTAAATACCTTTAAAGAAGGCCAAGAGACAAAAAAGGTCCGTGGTTGTGTTTTTGTTTGTGTGTTGCTAGAGGTTGCAAGAAAAATTACACACTCGGGGTTTATTTGCTGATATGGTTAGCAGTTTAGGTCACATTTCCTATTTTTATATTGAACCGTTCACAATCACAACTGAATTGATACCCCCTAGGAACTTCATTATTGTGAATTTTATACCCCTAGAGGTGTCCCACATTTGCAGCATTGTGTTTTTTTTGGAACGAGCACTGGTCCCCGACCAAATTCAAGGAACCCCCCCAGGAATTTTTCCAAAATATCTTTAATATTTTTAATAGGAATGTGCATGCCCCCAAATCTCTAAAGCCTGTAAAAAGAGATAGATACTGAGGTCATGTCCAGAAGAAAAGGAATGCTTAACTCTAGTCTACCTGAGCCATTTTGTTTGTAACAACAATTATCTGGGGCGGGGCGGGGGGGGTCGGTTACTTACACCCCATATGATTTTCCTTCTGTTTTACACATTGCGATTTCATAGTTAAATTTATGGTAAAACACAAGAAAAAGCTTCAGCTTCTGCATTTTTCTCTTTTCCATTGGGTATCAAATTAAGTACCAACATTCCCAATTATGTGTCATAAGTTAAGGAAAGAGTGAAAATACATGATATAGGGTGGGAAATTTATATTTTTCAATTTTACTCAAAAACATCACTAAACGCTCTGTGTAAAAAAACAGTCCTTTCCGATCATGTAAAGCCCAAACCGAATGGGGAAATTAGATACTGCCCTAAATTTTTTTCATGGTTTTGGTGATATGACGTCACTTTGCAGTAGGCCTAATCGTGAAGGCATATTGGTACTCGTACTCATTTTGCTATCAATGAAAGAGTAGGATGATAAGTATCCATTGGTAACAAAATCAAGTGGCTGTGGTTTTCCCGTGCCATAATGCTAGGCATGTTGCTACTTCTCCCCCCAACCCCAAAGGGGATACCCCTCCCATCCATCACTTGGGGAGCGTACCAAGTCAATGGCGGGCTCAGAAGGGAGAAATGGTAAAGCGGTGAAACAATCTTGAAAGGCTAATTAATAATATCTAATATATCGTGAAATAGTAGTCAACAGCACCTACTCAGTTACAATGGTACTGCATGATTATTGTGTCTGTGAGCTGAAAACCTGAAATATGGCATTTTTTTAAAGACTTGTAAAACATTTTGAATCTTATTTTGTCGAAACCTACTCATTTTAGGCGTAAAATCCCGGGGGGGATGGGGTGATATATCCCCCCCAATAAATTTGATGAGGGGGGAGGTCAATACGATCATCCCCCCCATGTTGATGCCCGTTAATGTTTTGAACCAAATAACCTCATATTTTGGGCGGGGGTAGCCTGCGCGCTACCCGCCACCTATCCATCCTATTTGCATGGGTTTTGACCTACTTTTCAAATTAGCAGTGTTGCAGAAATATTCGTGCCATTTATACGCGATAAATCTACATGTAGATAGTTTGGAAATTGTTGTGCAATTTTAGTCATATGGATATGTAACTCAAAAGATAGGCCAGCGAAAAGCATTTGAACGACATTTAGAAAAAGAGATATCATGTTCAAAGAGAGTAGAAATAACAAAGCGATCACACTTCCAAACAGGAGAACGTACCTTTGAGGGCGGTTGAAATAAAAACCGACGGGGAACAATAAAAATCAAAACATACTATAGAGGGGCGTAACAGGAGCAACAGGTGAGGCGGCCCCCCCAATTTATAAATCCCAAATCGAGGACATCGCCATTAGCTTAACACGTACAAAATTGAAAATTGACGAAAAAATATGAAATAGTAATGTTGGTAAGGAATATTTTTATTGGACATCTATTACAGGGATTTGCTGGGGAAAACAAGTCTTTAAATCGTTATGACGTTGCATTTTGAATTAACGAATGCTTAAACGGGGGATGGCCCCATATAAGGATATGAACGTTTTAATCTTGATAGATCGGCTTCACACCAAAACCCCCATCTGTGAGTTTCGCACCAATATTCAATCACCCATTGGCTGTGCGGGCTTTAAAAGTACCGGATGGAAGATTTTTTAGGTTAGGGATATGAATTTCTAAAAAATTTTCACTGGATCAGTGTGAGACCACTACCGAGACCATTTCGAGGTTTATTGGACAAAAGTGCAAAAGAAAACCGCCAAATCTTGTTTTTGAACCTGGCCTGCTATGGTAATTGTTCCCATAGAAAACCATGCTTTGACTTTCTGTCGTTGCACGACAGAAATACCAAATTCATCATCTTATTAAATAAAGACGGGCGTATCGGCTTATTCACTTTCACGTGCTATCTCAACATTGGTAAGCCATTTCAAATATGTGATGTGATCAAGCAACATGAGTCGGAAATTTAAGTCGCAAATATTGATTGTGAGATATAGCCAACAAAGAAGAAAATGTCTTTGTTTCCTCTTGTTTTGGGCACCTTCAACGGATTTTTTAACTTTGGAATTAATTGGTCAATTTCATTGGGGGTTTCAGCAAAAAATGTGCTTTTAAATGCACTTTAAAAAAACAAAAAATATGAAAAAGGTAAAAATCAAATCAGACGAACTTTAGACATCTTTTTGCTTGATCAATCACATATGTTTAAAAAAAATAACGAAAATATATAAAAAATTGGGGCGCTTCTTTCTGGAAATCCCTCTGTCTCTTTAAGAATGTTTTCATTTTGATTGTTATGAATAAAAAACGTTTCAAAATTCTTTACCTATCCAAACGGTTGGACTGTTTAATTGCTTTTATGTAGGGAGGAAAAACATGAATGTCGGATTTTGATGGATCAGCCACATTTAATGAGGTTCTTAAAAGTTGTGTGCATGCGTAGTACTGTTGCTTGACATGCTGAAAATCGGAACTCATTCTTCTCTTTTTAGACATGGTTGAAAAGGCATTTACGTAGTACAATTATTTACAGTGAGGCAAATAGTTTTTTATGGTTGCAAAAATGAATCTGCAGCCAGTATAGATGTAACTAGTGGTCACCCAAGCTTTCTTGTTTACTTGGTTTTCTTGCCACATTTAAAGCACCCTTGGTCATATGGTTGTGACCTTTGAATCAGGATTTGTTATTGTGCTCAGGTTTAGCGGTCCTTTTGGCATTTTATTACATTTTATGCAAATGACCTCATTTCCTGCAGATGACTTGATTTGGGGGGGGGGGGGCCACCCTTCTTCGTATCGTGTCCAAACAAGCTGGTACTCAAATAAGATCCAGCCAGAGATGGGGACAAACCGTCGTGGCGGCTTCACTGAATCCCGCAAGGGTACTTATTTGTGCATTGTTGCTCCAGAATTGGGCAGACCAAGAGGTGTTCCAGTGTCTGTGGTGCTGGTCCACACCACAGGTGTACATGATATCTGCTCAGATAGCCCCTGAAAACTGATGATAAACCTCAGGGTGTTTTTGTTTTCTAAATGTGGCCAAAACATCAGATCAGTAGGTCAAAAGTGAGGTCCAAAACGCAATAGGCGTGAAGAAAAGAGATAAGTGCTTTTTTGGGGGGGGGGGGGGATGGGGGGGGTTTGGAGTTTTTTTTTTTTTTTTTGTTTTTTTTTTGTTAGCATTATTTTTTGAGGGCATTTCCCCGTGTGTGACCTTTAACTAGATGCGTGTGACCTTGATCTATTTGTTTAGTAGTATAGAGATAGATTGCAATTGCCCACTTCTTATAAAATGTGATACATGGATTTACAATTCAATTACGGTGGAATGACAGGGGTAAGTAAGAATGTTCAGGAAACGAATGTTCTTAAGTTTGGTATATGAATTGAAATAGTGCAATGCGTGGATGAACATTTTTGAAAACATTTGAAAAATTTAAAACGTCTTGAGGGTGACAGAAGGACATTTACGGGGGTGACATTGTTTGTTGAACCGGGAAGCTTACATTTGGGAATACTTTAGAATATTTAAAAACAAATGTTATTGATCATGTTGGTTCGTGTGCTGAATCCTGGTAAATACTTTACGTCCGTCGGCATGCGAAAAAATATCCGGAATGCTTCTTCCAGTATGCCTGGTAAAATGGTGCGTTCAATCCTCGGTGGGTAAGTATTGCGTTGATGTTATTGTTTTTCCGAATAAGGTGTAGGTTTAGTATGTTCATAGTGTATGTTGATGGTCACCAGTTTCCCCTTTAAAATCGTTAAATGAAGAGGGATATGAAGCCCTATTCACTCTGTGTTAATATTTCGTTCATGCTGCCTCGGTAAATATGGGCAAAAAATCAAATAAGTCAACTTGCAAAAATTCCCACAAAAATGTACATCTTATTTAATCCCATGCCAATACCTTTTACATGGATATCTCCCCTTGACTCGCCCTTTCCTTTTTGTTTTTTTTAAAGGAGTTTTTATCTTAATTACAATTATATTTAACAATTTTAGATTCTAAATGGCAAAAATTTCAGCGCGCTTCGCGCGCACATGTGCTAGTAATTGAAAGCTCTTCAGCAAAAACCCCCCTTTTTCATTCATAAATTTTCTCAGCAACCCCCAGTCCCCCCAATGGTTTGTCAAACAGAAATTTACGCCATGCACATACATACCCCCCATAATCGAAAATCAAACCAATAATTGACAAACCTGACATACGCGCAATTAATCGCTAATTATGTCCCTTTTAATACGTTTGTAGTTCTTCCCTATTCTTCTGTACGTGAACGATCGGGTAGTGGGGTAGAGCAAAAGGGCCGCCGTGCAAACTTCCGGTTTCCCACGTTCGAGCGGCGAAGCCTTTCCTTAGTGTGTAGGATCAGTGGTGTTGGAAAGACTAAACACGGCTTGTGGCCAAAAAATGAGAGCAGGAAAATAGCTCTCATCTCTTTTCATCTTTTCTTAAACTAAACATGACGGCTCCTTGCAAATTCGTCTACTCGCCTACGAAAATGAAGTCATGGGAATGGGTGGTTTCTTCGCAAGGAATACTCCAATGGCCATGAAACCATCTGGTACGTTTCATATAGGGATATTCATATATAGGCCGATAGTTTTATACCAATAAATTCCTTTAATTGAGCACAGAAATCAGTATGTCGGTCATCTCGCGGTGGGGGGGGGGGGGGTACACCGCACAGAAAGGACACAAGATATCCAGATGTAACATACTAGTCCAGGCTACAGACCATTTGTGACTTGTTTGACCACGACGATATGTTTTTCAATGGTTCTAGACCCAAATTTTTCCTGTGGAATCTGAATCCGATGGATGCCAGAGAAAAACCTTGAGCGTTTTCGAGGAAACGCAAACTTCAAAAGGCCATCAAAACCACTAAAAAACTCATATGTAATTACTCGAAAGTTGTATTTTTTTTTGCCTGTCCAGTCAAACCAAAACACCTTAGACCATTAAAATATGATTCATTAACCACCTAATTAAGGGAGATCAATATGGCCGCCAATACAACAAACATCTGAAGCCTATTTATCTACTTTTGACGTAGAATGGTAACTTGGTTATATATACAATGTTTTAGCCATCAATATATTAATTGAAACAATTATGAATAGCTCTTTTCAAACATTTGCTAATCAATCAAATCCAATAAGCCATTTCAAGATGCCTCCAAAATGGCAAAATTCCTTTATACTTATAGGCCATGTTTT
The DNA here is from genome assembly GCA_023653785.1 of Ophioderma brevispina. Classification (NCBI taxonomy): domain Eukaryota; kingdom Metazoa; phylum Echinodermata; class Ophiuroidea; order Amphilepidida; family Ophiodermatidae; genus Ophioderma; species Ophioderma brevispina. Next base: position 6,641 of record JAMKCH010037802.1, on the reverse strand, counting down.
GGTGTATTACTCACTATAATAGGGCTGAGGGAAATGATATGATATGACCTGGAAAAAATTGCAATAGAAGTTTTTTCACCACATGCATTTCTATAAGGGTCCCAGAAAATGAAATACTAAAAGTCCAAAAAATCCAAGTGGTGGTGGTGCGTGGAACTAGTCAATTTGCCATAAATCCAAAATGGCCGCCAATTCCTATTGTTGTACATTCATTTGGTTGTTTTATAGCTAGATCTAAATAGCTGTTGAAGCCCATAAAAACATAATTTTACCTTTAAATAAGTCTTATATTTTCATACGTTATGAGAAAATACATAACCTGATTGCGGAAGGCATAACTAATTTGCATAAAGTCAAAATGTCCCGCCAGTTGTCAGAGTTTTCTGATTTTGAAATATTTGTTGTAGATGAGAGATAGTATGTTCGTGTTTTTAGCTGAAATATTTTGTTAGATGATAAATACTGTATCTCGAAATACCCCTTTCTCGAAGATCGGCTAGCTAGTAAGTTAGTAATAGTAATACCCCGGAGTAAGTAATTACGTGTTTACATTGAAAAATACCCGAATGCGTTGCGGGAACACTAGCGAAACGTTACACAGCTAGTGGCGCCCTGAAATGTTTGGGCAGCTTCTCTGGTTGGCTTACTCGATGACTCTGCAGACATCTCTTGATTCCTTAAGATATGATTCGTTAAGAAAGGACCTCGTTTCTGGGTTCGAATCCCCCTTCGGCTGAATTTTTTTTTTTGGGGGGGTGTTTATTTCTTTTACTTGTATTTTAGAAATTGTTAATGTTTGGGTGTACAGAGGAGGTTTTTTTTTTCGCACATGACCATCACAAAGGTCATACATATAGGCCTAAAAGCATAAAAAAGAATTACACAAATTAAAAATTAATAGAAATAACACCTGGAATGAAATAACGAAAAAATCAGTACAAATAAAATAAATAAAACGCAATAATAATAACAGGCTGAGAAAATATAACAAATAATTTAAAAAATTAAAACCAAAATAGAAATCCGTGTACACTAGTCTTAGAATATCAGTAAATAAATGAATTTAAATAAAACAAGAAATAATAACATACTAATAGATTATTTATATAGCGCCTTCTCCAAAAACGGAAATAAATATAAAATGAATAAATAAATGGAACCAAATAAATTTTTAAAAATAGTACCAAATAAATGATAAAGAAACGTCAAATAATACAAATAAAAGCCAAATGTCAGAAATAAAATATAACGGGAGGATTAATAAAAAGTATTTTACAAAATTAATAAATCACAGCCGTTACACAAAATATTAATAATATAAAGCGTTAAAATGAGAAAACTATAATTAAACACTAACAAACTCAATGACAAATAAGTAAATAAACAAAGCAATAAACACAAATACAATTAAAAACCAAAAATGTTGAATACAGACATATCATTATAACTAAAAAATCGAAATGAAAAATATAATGAAATAACTCAACCTAACTTATTAATAAAGTAAATCGTTACAATAAAAAATTGGAAATAACAAATTAAACGAAATGACTAAATAGGTAAATAAAACATAAATAAGAATGAACCCCTATCATTACCATAATTAAAAACAAAAATAAACCACTATGAATAAATATATACATTATCAGTAAAAATAAAAATACAAACAAGAATATAATATAAATAACAAAACGAAGGAATTGTTCGCGAATGAAATTGCATTATGGGTAACCCCTGCGTCATATTCCATCACTTGTCAATAAAACTTACAGCTTCAATTTGGACATCCTTTCCGTGGCACTTACAAACTTTGCTGTGTGTAAATATCAGACCAAGCAAAACTAGGGGCTACCACCAACAGCTATAACAGCACAGTAACTTCTCTTACCACACAGAGTTTTTCTAGTGTCATCTGCATCTGGAACACCCCTACCAGCTTTACTGGTTTCAGCTTAGTCACTGGAGCTTTCCGGAGTCTCCTTAAGCACTCAAACTCCGCTAGCTAGCCACACGAACATTCTTTTTACTTGCACCAGTCTTTTCTTCCTACCACTTTGTTGATCTTTGTTCCTGTGACCACGCACCTTTTTCACCTAGTACACCATACCTACACTGAGTGATGTAATGATTGGAAGATATATTAAATAATGCATCCAAACTTATTCCAGTCAACAGTCAAACTAAAAAATTTGCAAGTCGTCGAATATGCAGCCACGGAATTACGGAATTCATATTTGGCATCAATTCAACAATCTAAACAACTTGCAAGAAACATCTGCATTCCAACATACAAATCCAGCCAACCTCGGTTAACAAATGGCTCAGACGCCGATAAGGTTTTCTGACAGAAGCATCACAACCACCGCCAACATTAACCCACTGGCACCACATTTACCAGCCTCCTATATCCCCCCCCCCCCCAACCAGTCCCCCAACTAACCAGCAAACCTGAAACCTAGAAGCAAGAACCGCAAATTCTAGTTTATTTTAATTTCTTCTCCTATATTGCTGCAGTACATAAATTGTAAAATTTTTACATCTATCATGTAATTATACTTCATGTTATTCCTTACTTGTATAAAACCAATATGGCGGGCGGAAAGTACGAGCGTGCATATTAAAATTAGCTAGCCTAGTGTCGTAGCCCGTGGGAAAATTTTTGGTGCTCGTCAGAGCCCATAGAGATTGCGTGTAAAAAACTACGGATAAAATGTCAGTTTTCTCAAAGTTTTTCTATAGTTCGACCAAGTTGAGGGATGTTCTCGTACATAACAACATTTTTGACACTCTGAGCAAAGATCTCCGTAGAACCCTTGCTTTTCAGAGATATTTGAGATTAATTTTTCATTACACAATCTCCTATGGGTTACTGATTAATGTTAGTTCTCACTCATTACCACTTTAGATAATATCTTTGCCCCCCCCCCCCCCGTCTGTGACCCAGACTAACGCTGTGGGTAACTAACTTTCCGCACTCCCGTAAAAACCAAAATGCGTGCCAATTTCTCCCGTTTTATATTATTTAACCCACGTGTCCACCATCTAGTACTTTCTGAAGGTATTGGCATTGAATGAGGGGATGTGCCGTGGATGAATTAAAATTGAACCATGGAACGGTCCCACATTTCTGCCTCCTCTCCAATTACCGACTCTGTCCAAAACTTTGGTGACCTATGGTTTGGTCTTCTACTATAGTTTGATTTGATCAACCTTTGTGAAACAATTAATGTAACTGTGGCACACCCTTTTGATTGACTTTAAATTCATATCCGTATTATTATACTTCGTAATCTCGGTAACTTAGGTAATGCTGTGTGCCTTAATTTGCAGATCCCTTATGACTGAAAGTAGGCTTGGCAATTTTTACATATTGATAAAAATATAATGTTCGGATGGAGATGACTATGCGGACGACTATTCAACACCTCCAACTGCTGTTTGATAGTAAGGTTGTACTACTTCTATCAGCACTCATTGGGCATTTGTTTTACCTCTCCCGACTGTCACATTCCCCCGGAAAAACCGATCCTCCCTTCTCAGAAAGATCCACCCTAGATATCCCTAGATCAGGCCATGCCTTGTCTTGGTTATTAGTGGCATTAAGATCACAATCTCCAGCCTCTACAAAAAGAGATCGAACTTCAGGAAAGCCAACTGGCCCAAGTGGCTCAACTCATTAGTGAACTTTCATCCAAGCTGCCAGACCCGACTTCTTCAGTCTTCTAACATCAACAACGCATATTCTGACTTCTGCTCTATGCTTGCTTCACCAAGCAGCTAAACATTCCATTCCAAGAGGCAGAATCCCTACACCCACTTTTGAGAAAGAATGTGACGAGTTGTATAAATTGACGTGTAATACCGACTGCGATACTGAGAGAATAGAAAAAAGGCAACTAGCTACTAGATTTGCTTTGCCAAAAGAGACGTGCCAGATTGGAAGGGAGATATCCAATATCAACTTTACCCACTCAAGCTGCAAGGCCTGGAACACCGTCAACAAGCTCACCGGTCTGTCCAGTTTAAGCAGTGTCCTGTCTCTACAAATTGCATCGCCTCAGTACTTGTCAACAATGGAAAGCTGCAAAACCACTGGTCCGTGTGATGCAATGGTCAAAGCCTTGGACTTGTAATCTCAGGGTTGCAAGTTTGAAGCCCTGTCGGTCCATTGCCTCCACTTTAATAGAAGGCCCAGAGTAAATCAACCACAATGATTGACTTTCCAGACATAAAATGTTTCTTTAATGTAATTGGTCATACCAGTTTGGCATGATGTAGCTTGTCTATAATGCAAGAGTTTCCCAAGGGAAGCAAAGTTCTCAAGAATGGGAAAACTCCTGGCAATCCATACAGAATTGAAGAATATGGCACCTGAATCTGTGCGATTGCTCTTTCTCTCTACTTGTGTGGGATCATCAGCAATTCCCTCTAGACGGAAGACTTCATAGGTCATTGCAATCATGAAGCCCAAGAAACCAGCAAACGAGCCCAAGAGTTAGAAACCCATCTCGCTTCTATCTCACATGTATAAGCTATCCCTCACCCAAATTGGCTTTCGAAGAGGTAAATCAACAACTGATCAGATAGCAAGACATGTCAATGATATCGAAACAGCCTTCCAGAAGAAGCGTAAGTTTGGGGCAGTCTTTATAGATCTAACTGCTGCCTATGATACAGTCTGGCATCGAGGTCTCTATCTTAAGCTACTAAAAATCTTCCCTGATGTCAAGCTTGTCAAGTTCATTATTGCTCATCACGGATCTTTTGTTCTGGGTGTGGGGACATCAAATGGGCAATGCAGTAGAAAGCCAAAACTTCGGAATGGTGTCCCACAAGGTTCTGTCCTGGCACCCAACATTTATGTCTCAGATTGCCGAAGGGAGTTTCTTTGCAGTACTCCTATGCAGACGATATGGTACTTGGAAAGGCTGCTGATTCTTTTGAATCCTTAGAAGCAGTGTTGCAGAAAGACCATATCACTCATCACTGTTAGTCAATTCTTCCACCGATGGCACTAGAAACTCTGCAACCCAAGACTGGTCGGCTCTGGTTTACACTTCAAAACCACTGCGCTAAAAGAGAAATTAACATCACTTTAATGGAGACAAACTGTCACATGGCCCAACACCAACTGTATACCTTGGCGTCATATAACCTGATCTTTTTGACACTTAAACACGCATCAACTGTTGCCTTTGCATACTCACTGCGAGAATACATTCTCGCAGTATGGAGCCACATGTGCCTCACACAAGATGATTCATAATGATGTATGAGACTTTTAGCCATTGCCTTCTTGCGATCAGTTTCTCCGTCAAGAGCGATGCCACGTTTTTTAACACACCTATCTTATAAATGGAACATTGCTGCCAAAGTTTTATGCTCATTATGAATATTCGGCTGGTTCCAATTCCTTGCCGATTGAGGGTCTACGCTAATGAATGAACAGTAAGCAGTTTTGCATGTCCGATATAATGTGGTGTGTTTGGGGTGTGGGGCGTGTCTGTGGTGTGTGTGTGGAAGTATGGGGGTGTGGGGAGTAAGAAGAGTGAGGGTATGCTGTAGGAATTAACCAGATAGTATAGTAAAGCAAATGTAATGTGTTTTAGGTCAAGTGGCATAATAGATAAAGTGTTCAAAGTTTGACATTTTGCTTGGCAAATTGTAGATGGCAGCCATTTTAGATTATTCAAATTAGGTCTAATTCTACAAGCAGCTATGGTGTCTCTTTTAAGATCAAATAAATATAATAACGTCACAACTTAATCAATGACTGCATTTAGGTGCCAAAATATAAGCAATATAACACAATCAGTGTAAAAGTCTTAGCATTGGCGGCCTTGTGGATTTATGCAAATTAAGTACCTTTTGCCTGCATGAATGGTGTCTGTATAAGACAGATAAAATATATTCCCATAAATATCATAAATGTAGGCATTTTAGGGGTGCAAAATATAATTTTAGATAGGTAATACACAAATCCTTGTAAAAATCTGCAGGATTGGCGGCCATTTTGGATTTATGGAAATTGTCAGATTCCACCACTTGGATTTTTCTGACTTTTTAGTATGGCATTCTGGGGCCTATATAGAAATGCATTGTGGTGAAGAAATTCCTATTGCAATTTTTTCCAGCTTCAACTAGATATTAAGTTATTTTCTTCACCTATACTTGATTCATAGCACTTTAAATATCGTTACCTAATTAAAAGTGATTGAGATCTGCAAGTGGCATCCTATAGGCGTCCAATATGGCTGCACAAAATGTCAATCAATAAAGGTTAGTAATTCATTCACGCTGTGGCTAAAGATATATATTTTTGTGGTTTTTGTTAGATTATGACTTCAAAAAATTCCGCATGCTAACTAAGTGTCATTGAGTCGTATTCATCAAATATCCATATTGATGCTAATGGACTCCCAAAACCTACCAAACACAAAGAAACATATCTCTCTGGACATAGTGATCGATTTTTGCCGCTTAGTAAGTGCCATTTCCAGCCATATTGGATACCATTTTGGATGGCATCTTACCTGTATCGTCCTCTGATTACCTAATGATGTGTACCTTGATCTGATTGATTCAGGAGATAAACAAAATTGCGTACTAGGTTCGACACAGCTATCAATTAGAACCATCTT
>JAMKCH010037801.1:0-14690 GCA_023653785.1 Ophioderma brevispina | reverse complement strand
ATATCCCTAATATTAACCTTATTTTCTATACGGGTTTATATATAATATATTTTACAACATGGAAGAAGTCAAAACCTCAAAAAGTATGCCTAGATTTCCTCGGCCATTTCACTAATTAAAATTACACCCCTGCACCAAGTAAGTAAGCCTAAAAGTAATATCTACCATCTTTAAGTGGTAGAACCATCTCGCGAATAGGTAACACTCGGGGCTCAAACAACTTACGCAGATTTTATTCCTTCTTCAAAACACTTCTCGCTACGATCTATCGAAATCACGTAGAATCCAATGTTTAACATTTTTTGTCAGATTTCCAGTATATCGTCGTATTGATCAAATCATATACCTTCTCCTTCTACATCGCCGTTCTATCATCGCCTACAAGTCCGGGCAATTGCATGGTCAGATTAACAATAAGTAACAAATGCTACAACTATAGAAGACAACTCGCACGCGACGAAAGCAATATGAGGGGCTTCCCGCCCTCATAACAGATGACACTGGAGAAAGTACAACATCGTGTGGCCCGCTTTGTTCTTAACAACTATAATAACAGGGAGAGCGTCACCAACATGCCTAACAGAGCTCCAGATGGAATCATTCGAAAACGTCCGCACAGCTCCGACTTACCACCATTTAACAAAGAAGTGCATAACATCACGCCTTCAAATATTCCGCTCAAAGGTTAAAAAACATCAGACCGCTAGACAGACTAGGCCCGACATCATGGACCCAACCACCCAGTCAACAATCTTGCTACCATATTCACTTACCCACGAAGAGCCAGAGAATGACTGTTACCACCAACCATCCGTGCAGCACCAAATACTCAATATCGCGCTTGTCGGACATAATTTACAACTTAAAGTTGCAACACCGCACTTTATATCTGCGTGTTAGGTCATGGTCTTAATTTATTGTGGTCAAATTGTTTTGGCTAAGGAATTAATCCTTGGCTGAATGGTTATATCTTTCGGATAATTGATCTCAATGAAAATGGACAAGGTTCATCTTCAAGGTTTTCACTCATTAATTTTACATTTTACGCAAAATATGTTCTTCTAAGTATCGCTCATTCTACTATTTTGGGCGATGCAAGAATGATCGGCAATAGTTCCTCGACGCATGTCTATTCCATATTTTGTCTAAAGCCCATGTCTAATACCCCACATACTCATAATTCACTTGTCTATTAACCATGTTTATAGAACAAATACCATTTCGTCTAAGCACCACATCGGCTAATACAATTTCGTAATAATGCCCAGTTGGTATAATCGCTACGTTGGCTACAACCATTTCGTCTAACGCCCATTTCGTCTACTTAACACATTTGGTATAATCATCAGATAGTTAAAACCATTTCGTCTATGCCATTTCTCTACTGCCCATGGTCGAATCACCAGATTGTCTAAAACAATTTGTCTAATTGCCATTGAGTCTACTGCCATTTGGTCTAATCACCAGATTGTCTAAAACCAGTTCGTCTAATGTCAATTTCGTCTACTGACCACTTGGTCTAATCACAAGATTACTCCTCATTTTGTCTAATGCATGTATAAACAGAGGGCACCATATTACAAATAAATAACAAACACGAAAAGACATGTTGCACATTGTTATTTCCGAATGTCCAGACCTTTATACGTTACCTAGTTTTTCTTAAACATTGCCCCTTCACACATTTCAAAACATTGTTAACACAGAACATTGTTGCCAAGGTTGTAATGTAAAATTAATTGTATTTTTGGTGTGTGATGATTTCTTTTTCTTTTCGTTCTTATTTCTTTATCTAAATAAATAGTATATAAACCACAGCTTTCGAGATCTGACTTGGCATATGTTGGCCAAAATGGTTAGAACTAATATTGAAAAAGACTTTTTCTTGAAAAACAGCTTTTTCTAGGCTAAAAATGATAAAAGAAATACAAAATTAGTCAAAAATACTTTCATCTGACAAGCCTATCCCTTCATTTCATTATTTTTATTCAGACGCAAACAATATCAAAATGCACAAAGAATAGCTGGAAAATACATAAGATCATAATATTGCACATAAAATTAGTCAAGGGGAAACTCCAAAAGCGTGATTCGTAGTTACGAATTCCCGAGGGCGAAGCCCGAGTGAATTCGACCTACGGAATCCACTCTTTTGAGAGGTTCCCTGACTTAAACCATTGCTCACAAGTAAAAAAAAAAAAAAAAATCAATGTCAGTAACAAACTCATCAATCCTTTGAAAACCTTTTGCATATTTACTCACCATTGAGAGTCTGAAAGGTTTGAAAGCGGAATTGGCACGATAAGATTAATTATCGATCTCCTTTTCGAGTCCACAAATCAGTACTGTGGGGATGCATAACTTTGCGATCATGACGTTGCGAGTCTTGATGTCTCAGGTACCCATTCAGTGGACATGGTACCTGCGCCCCATACCCCCAGAACAGACGTATTTCGAAAGCTCTGCAAGGAGGATTGGATTTTTGGAAAAATGGGAACTATGCTCACACCCGATATCCAGGAATATATTAAGGCAACGGTATTTATCCATATAAAGCAGATATCAAGTAAACTGCAGAATCTACACATGGGAAACTTATTGAACGACGACTCCTGAGAATTTATACAGGACAAGATTTAATTTTGAAATGTACTATTCCCCGGAGTATGCCAAGGATTACAACATTTACACATGTCCAGATTTGCAGCTAGAAGGTGCGTGAAATGTTTCATTTTTATACCAAAAATGGTCCGGGGAGGGTAGGGGCCAACTCAACATATATGACATACGGGGAAATGCGAAATAGGGGTCTCATTTTCAACCTTCTAGTATAAGAAAGACACTTTTTCATGGCATTTAGTATAGTAATGTCCCTTTTTTAAAATCTTATAAAATTTGTTGGAAAATGAGTACTGAGTCAAATTTCCCTAAATATGAAGCAAAACTTTGCTAATAACGTCGAAATTTGAGGGGAAAAAATGGCATAATTTGTGTTAAATTTTGGCCAAAGATTACATTTCTTGTAAGCATAGCATTTTTCAGCAAAAATGGTATAAATTAGGTCATGTTGTGCAGACTCATCGGAGGCACGCCCTACCCAAAGCAATTGAGATCCCGGTGGGAAATTGTCCGGTTTAACGCTCGCATACATTTTAAAGTTGCGATTTATGGCATTGCATTTTGATAATGTTCTTGAGTGTCTTTCGACATTTATAAAATGAGCCAGAGAGAGTAAGAAGCGATAAAAAAATCCAGGTAACACTGACTTTTTTACTATAAAAAATACAATGACGCTGAGGGTTTCGGCAAAAGAGCTGAGATAAAAACCTTTTTTGTTGGCTATATCTATTACAAGATGAAATGTTCAATATACGTGGTTTGTTCGTGTACAGAATAGTCAATATGGGCAATTTTACCTCCATCCAACCCTACGTTTGTGGAACCCTCTGCATACCCCTAAAACTTGTGAAAAAAATCCTATAGGAACGTGTAAAATATAGATGAACGTCCCCGCCAAATTGGTTTGTTTTGAATACATTAGGACCGTAAAATGAGGCCTAATCATATGGATAATACACTATGATTGAAAAAATATTAACAATGATTAATCACTCGATTGACACCATACGAGGCTATGGAAAAAAACTGCATTACAACTCTAAATGATACCTTTAAACACGAGGCAAAAAACAACCACTAAACCAAACTTTACATTATACCTTTAAAGTGAAAACAAGAATTAATCCGCATTTAAGAAATTATTATTCGTTAAATTCCATCTGTAGTAAATGAAATTCAGCATAGGCCTAAACTGTTAAATACTATACAGTAGAAATTTGAAAGAGTGAAATAGTGAGAAATAAAAAAAATAAAAAAAAATCCTAATATTATATTTTAAGGCCCAAAACAAAGAACCGAAGGTATGTTAATTTTGAAAAATACCCCCGAGACACAGAAAGATTGCAGGCCTATAATAAGTTGAAGGAATTTGAAAGCAGAAATAGATTCAACCTAGATTTGAAGACGAAATAGGTAAAAATTTAAAAATCCAAAACATGTAAACACTGGAGTGCATATAGGTTAAAAAAACACGCTGTACAAAATATAAAGTACAATAAATATTTCAGAACAACAAAAAATAACTCTCTGTATCCCAAGTTCGGTATTTTCACATTGATTTTGTTTATAATTTTGTAGACCCATTTTACATTCGTTCACCTGTGTAAATTCCACAACATGGTCAATCTATTACTAAATCGTTGCGATCAATTATACGAATCTTCTGTTATACATGTTAATGTGTGGGTTAAAGTCCCGTAGTTCGTCGATACGAATCCACACTTGAATGTTGTAGATTCGTAGATACGAATCTACATTAGACATGATAACAGAGATTCGAGAAATTAGACCAGGTTTGCTCTTACGTAAATAGGTGACGCACTGCAATGGTTTCAATTAAAAATAACCTACTGGATACAGGTACCAGGAAAATTATTGCAGATTGGGATATGAATAAAGCCTTTAAAAAAGTGCTTATTCCTTTAGGTCCTTAAAGCAATATAGAACATTTGTTGAAGATGCGCCCCAATTTTCCCCAAAATTTGATATTTTTGAGCGTTATGGTGGTATTTGTCTACGAAAATATACCTGCAAACGGTAATGCTAAAAAAAATGCGTAGTATCATTAAAAAAGTGATTTGTAATTAGAAACTGGGAATGCTACATTTATGTCGCGTCATGATGAAAAAGTGCCCCCTATCAAGAAAATTTTTAACCTCTAACTGACTTGCCTGAACAATTAAAACAACAAATGGATGAGAGTAGATATGTACATGGCGCTATTTCCCGGCATTTCACACGGAAGGCCGTTCACGCAAAGACGTGAATTATTATCGGGATCCCGATATTATTATTCTAATACAAAATTCCCTTCGTTTGTGACAATAGAACATTTTAGCGCTAACCAGATTCACAGGTTTATAGTTACTAGCCGGTTATCAATGCAACCGGTAAGATCTCACATTTTTGAAAAATTGAGGCACTCTTCAAAAATTGCTCATATTGCTGTAAGCAAGGAAAAAAAAAAACCAAAAACGAGGGAAGCAGCACGCAGGCAGGACGAACAAACAACCATCTGAGAAAACTACCCAAACAGGCACACCACGATGCCAAAAATGATCTAATACCTCGTGGTGCATGGGGTAAACTTCAGCTTCAGCCAGCCCAGCTGGCCTAGCTTGATGCTCCTTCGGTTGATCATGGCCTGAAAAAAATTGTTTAGGGGGTCAATCTTGAAAAAATAGACCTTTTTACGGATACCCCGTAGTACATCTAGTTCGGCTCCCAAATATTCAAAGGTTATAATATACTTAGTTTCATGAAGAACAGAATGTGCGCATTATAGGCCAGAGGAGAAAAAAAAAACATAACACCAAAAACAAATTTTGTCTCAGCAAAAGACCGCGCGCATTGCCTTTACAATTGTGTTTTTAACGAAACAAAAAAACCAAAAAAGAAAAATTAAATATTATATTTGAGATTTTTACTCAATTGGATAAAATCTTTATAAAAAAAAAACACTCCAAAAAGGAGGAAAGTTTGAGCGGCCGAAAACAATTGAAATGTGTCAAAATGCAATAAAAACATTTTCGCCATTTCGATTTGCCTATAATAACCACTGCATTAAAGTCTAGAAAGTTTTCAACACCACCCACGTCATCTACGAGGCCCCTTGCAACAATGTCTACATAGGTGAAACGGGTCGGAAATTTGGAACTCGCTTGGATGAGCATGATCAGAAGTGGAAAAATATAGCAGAAAAATCACCACACGCGCGTCTCGACAGGCATCTCTTTCTATCACCAACAAATCTGCCATCACAGATCATGTTGTGGACACAAATCATGTCATTAGATGGGACAATGCTAAGGTCATAGGCACGGAGGAAGACAAATTCAAAAGATGGATCAAAGAAGCAGTGGAAATAAGAAAAAGGAGGGGTACCACCATGAACAGAGATGAAGGACAATATCAATTATCTCACATATTTGATGAGTTACTGGAAATCCCCAGAAAATCAACTGGCAACTCTACGGTTTCCAAGAGAAACAGCGTCAGTGGTTGTCATGGCCAGTCACTCATCTAGCGTTGATAAAGATGGTAGTCTCCATCGAAACGTCCGCAGTAAGTAAATATTATTTACTACTTGGATCAGAAATATGAATCTTTTCAACATATTGTCTACCGATCCTGATGAACTTATTCAATCAATAAAGGCTGTATTTTTTAAATATAAATGATGCAATGCATTGCTACTTGTTTAGGGTAGCAAAGACTGACAAAAATAATTGTTTAGGGTATGTTCTTTAGTCGATGGAAATGCTCGTTCAGAGTGAATTTCGTAAGTCCGTGTTCACGCATCATATTCACCTTTGTAAAGTGCCCCCCCCCCTTCCCCGGGAATAAATTTACATTTTGAAAACCTAAACAAATTATATATATACCGGTGTCAAATGAGATATATTCCCCTACAGAAATAGTCCGGGGATTGTGGTTCCTAGGGATAGTCGTCATTCGGTTCGGACCTCTGGCCCAAGGAATAGTAGCCCTTGTTTATTTTATTTTTAAGATATAGGCCTATATCATAATTACATCTCTCAATTTTTCATTGTGTACTCATTTCCTTCCAGAGTATTTACACCCTCAATACATTTCCAACACATGGCATTTACCAAAATTTTCCAAAACACATGCGCAAAATTGGACTTTCGCCTATTTTCTCTAGAAAATACCCATTTGACGATTCGTGGACTTTATGACGTCATTGTGACGCCATAATAGGTATGTTGGTACTTATTTTGGTATCAATGGAAAGAAAAGACCATAACTATCCACTGGTATAAAAATCATAAGCATCGAAATCCCAAAGGGAGGTGGTAACCACACGCCCGGTCACCCCACCCCCTTGGTAAACCATGTTTTAAAAAAGGCTTGTTAAGACAAGGATTAAGGTTCTTCAATGAACCAAAACAAGTTATTTAACTGTTAGAAACCTTTTTGGGGTTCTCAGATTCTTATGAACCATTTTTGAAGATTTCATTCTTGAGGGTGCCATATAGGGCCGCCAGGGGGAAAATGCTAAGTCACATTTTTTTCTTAGAGTGTAGCGACAGCATACAATTAAAACTATGTTGAACTGATCAAATTAAAAATCTGTGGCACTTTTTTGTATTTAAGTTTATTTTGTTATGCGAGCCAGTTTAATAGTTATTTATACTAATTATTAAGGTTTGGAAGAACTCACTTCCTACTTCCTTTGTAGCTGAAACATGCCAATTTTGAGTTGTTTTTATTTTATTTTTCATTTATTTCTTTATTTATTTCCTTGAATCTAATCAAACTGTCACTGACTAGTAATAATGAGTGAAATCTTGTTAGAATTCTTAACATTCCTCGGACTTGAACACAAATTCCTAAGAACCAGTAGTTTACCTACAACATGGACAATAATTCCTACGGACTAATAGTCCGTCCTCGTCGGAGTGGACATAACTTCTAAGGATCGATATTCTACCTTGAACCTGGACAAAAGTTCCTCAAGACTTATAGTTCACCTATAAATTGGATACTAATTCCTAAGTACTTGCAGTCCATGCTGGACATGGACACTTATCCCTAAGGAACGATATTCCACCTCTGCCCTACCAGGGCATCAATTTCTATAAGGACTAATAGTCCACCCATCTTCGGATTTAGAAACTAAATCCTTTGGAGATGGACACTGCTTTGGACATGTGCTCAGGCCAGGGTGTGTTTTGTACTCTCCATACAGGAGGCCATCTACACACGCTTTAAAAAACTTCAGCTTGGCTGAATTGGAGATACCAGATTGCCATAAGTGGTGTAGTTTATAGCATTCATTTCAAGCTTGTCCTTTGCGTGACAAGAAGTCTTGCTGTGGGCAACATAGGACCCTATGGTACCTTAATTCCCTGACCTCTTTGAGTTGGGTACCGTCTGTAGTGCAGATAGATGAAATGGGTTTAGACAAAATGGGTTTAGACCAAATGGCAATTAGACCAACTGATCATTAGACGAAATGGGTTTAGACAAAATGGGTTTAGACTAAATGGTAATTAGACCAACTGATCATTAGACGAAATGGGTTTAGACAAAATGGGTTTAGACTAAATGGTTATTAGACGAGGTGGAAATTAGACCTATTGGATATTAGCCGAAATGGTTTTAGACAAAATGGCAATTAGACCATCTGGTTATTAGATCAAGTGACAATAGACTAAGTGGTTATTAGTCTAAGTGGCAATTAGACTATCTGATTTTAGACGAAACGGTTTTAGACCAAGTGGTTATTAGACGAAATGGAATTAGACGAAGTGATGATAGACCACGTAAACGACAATTCCAGGCTTTGATATTGTGGTTTTTCATCGGAACTTGTTCTTTGCAAAAAAAAAAAAAAAAAAAAACTTCCTCATTGACGGCCATATATTCCTTCTTTTTGGCGTTTAGACTAAATGGTTATTAGATCAACTGATCATTAGACGAAATGGGTTTAGGCAAAATGGGTTTAGACTAAATGGTTATTAGACCAATTGGTCATTAGACGAAATGGGTTTAGACAAAATGGGTTTAGACCAAATGGTAATTAGACCAACTGATCATTAGACGAAATGGGTTTAGACAAAATGGGTTTAGACTAAATGGTAATTAGACCAACTGATCATTAGACGAAATGGGATTAGACAAAATGGGTTTAGACTAAATGGTTATTATACCAACTGGTTATTAGACCAAATGGGTGTAGACCAAATGATATGAGACGAAGTGGAAATTAGAACTATTGGATATTAGCCGAAATGGTTTTTAGACAAAAGGCAATTAGACCATTTGGTTATTCGATCAAGTGACAGTAGACAAGGGTTATTAGTATAAGTGGCAATTCGGACTATCTGATTTAGACCGAAACGGTTTTTAGACCAAGTGGTTATTGGACGGAAAAAGCAATTAGACGAAGTGATGATAGACACCGTCGGTAAACGACCAATCCAGGCTTTGATATTGTGGTTTTTCATCGGAACTTGTTTCTTGCATAACTACGAACAATAAGCCCTCTTAACGTTAATCATGACGAGTCAGGCAGCAGAATTTGGCGGGATGTGTGACACTAAGCTAAAAATTTGTGATAAGTAATAACTAAACCTACAGTAAACGAAATATGTCATGATTCTGAATATTTGGAAAATTTGGGTATGGATGGAAAGCGTAAGTAACGTAGAGTACAAGAAATCAAAAAAGTTGAAAATTGTCCAATTGTTGAGTATTTTGCCCCTTTAATTTTCCGCCCAATGTAGTTTACTCGAAAACGATTCCGACAAATCCACATCGCAGGCAAAGTGATGACCATCAATAATTTACGTTGTTGGGCCATCATATCGCAGTGGTGCCACTAATTAATAATTCCAAAAACACAACGAAATGAAACAAAATATGTCATTCTGCTAACTTATTTTTCTTATGTTATTATTACTTTCATTAATCCATCAATTACAGTGTCAGCAAACAATTCGAGTCACCACGATGTTTTGGTCATTCACTTTGACGTCACGAGGCGAGCAAAATTGGGGTTTTGATCAATAAGGCTCGCGTGGCGAAAATCAGCCCGTTTTCTTCGTTATGTCAAAAAGCAAAAATTAAAAATAAGTTTTGACTTATTTGTTATTTACACATCACCTTGTATTATTTTTCGGGAAATTCGTGATGTATGTACATATATATTATGAAGGTAAGTCCACTGCAGCTGACACAAATCTTGGAGACATATTCCTTAAATGTGAAATAAGCTGAGAAACGTGGAGCGCCATTTCACTTAAAATACAGTAATGACCTTTTTGACGAGATATGCGAGACTCCAGCTCCAGAATAAAGTGCAGTTGTGTTGTGGGGAAACTTAAACTGTCGGACTAATGATGATGACAAAAACACCGTAGGTATATTTCAAAATCGTTGAGCCTTGTGGTTCGGAACTCTGTGACTGACTATGTTCACTGGTTGCTAAGCTATATAAGCCATTCAAGTTTCATTTCTTTCAGATATGAATTTTGCCATGGCACTTGTAGTGAGCAGCATGAAAGGCAAACAATGTAGCATGTTATTCAGTAAACTAAAGCGGATTGGGCTGACCGCTACCTACTTTATGTGGAACCAGGCATTTGGACTCCAAAGCATTCTCATTTAAAGCATATCAGTGACACCATCCAAAAGAGGTCAAAATATTCGAAATTGCAGGAGTCGTCTAAAAGTGAAGAACAAGTCTGTAACATTCAAAAGTTTTTTTTTTCCCAAAAATGACAAAATGAAAAAAGATGAAGAAACGCAGTGTTCAAAGATTTTTGATGATTTTTTTCAGTTCTGATTTGGCAAATCACTGATAGTGCCTTTACTGGTCGAGGCCTTATTCCACAAATGCTTGAATGATTTATTTAATTCAGGCCTATACACACCTTTGTGAATAAGTAGTAAGCTCGACGTTGTTAAGGGTGATCATTCACCAAAGGTCCATTTGCACATAAAGAAGTGGACCCTTCATGATAATCTGCGTTGCTAAATAGCATTACAAAGTATAAAATTATTTTTGTTATTCCAGTTCATTGTCATTGGTTCATTACCAATCACCAAGTCCTTCAAATCCTTGTCTATCTGGAGAACAACAAAAAATTCAAAACAATTCATTCAGTGCATGTGTTTGTTTTTGGTGTGCCATGCTTTAATGCAGGATTGCTCGTTCCGCATTGGTTGAATGGACTCCATTGCTGTTGATACCATATAGTCCAGAGCGGTAACACCAATTTAGAGCAAAAATCGTGCCACTTTGTGATAAAAGTATAGAATTTGGTACATGCTTAATATGGATCATAACTCACCATTTCAACACGGGACCCCAGCTAGATTTGACCTGTGCTGGCCTGCGTCGTTGGTGAACATTTTTCAAAATGGCTGCCGATCACATTTCCAATGTCTCATATTTCGGATATAACACTATTTTTTTGTGTCTATACCATGTTTTGATGCCAAGTTATTTCAAATACGACATTTTGTTTAATATATGCTGTCAGGTATTTTTTTTTCCAATATGGCTGCCAAAATTCTTTCTATCTAGCTCAGAATGATATTGACTAGGATTTTGGTGTCTATAACTTATGTTTTTTTTTAGGAATAATCAAGAAACCAAATATGACGTACAGTTGAAAATATTCTGTTCAGTTCTGTCAGTCCTGTGTTCTTTTCCAATTGGCGGCCATTTTGAGTTAAAATCATGACCATTTACTTAAAGGGAATAGTCAGACTATTAACTTTTTAGATGTTATTAAAGCATTGTTAGATAATCGCACTATATACTATATATACAAGATGCCTGTAATTGGTAAACTAAATGAAAAAAAAAACTACTCCTGGAAGCCGCCATTTTGAAAGATGGTGACGTAAACTACATTATTGTATTGCAACATCAACACGGAGCTAAAATCGATCAAATAACAATGTATGCAGCTGAGTGTGTTGTACAATGATTGGAAAGTGAACCGTGCATAACATACAGGGCAGGTCTGGTACATAATGTTGATTCACGTTGATTTCAACGCAGTAGAAATATTTGAAAATGGCACCACTTGAAGGCTGCTATTTTAAAGCCACTATCAGTCATTTTTTTCAAAATTCAAAATGCCCATTTTGCCTCTAAATTGCTAGTGTTAGGTCATATCAACAACTTATATTACAGTTCTTTGTGAAAAACAGACACTAAAGCATTTTAAAGCGGTCTTGAAGATGCCATTTACGGCTGTTTATGGACCTTAAAAGTCGGATCCCGACATTTAGTAGTAAATAAAGCATAAAAACCGTCACTGCTTGACAAATACAACGTGTTACGCTTAGCCACTTCCAGGGGTCTTTAATACAACAATTTCCAATACAAGCTTGGCAAAGAATGGACTTCGATGAAAAAAGAGGGCGCGATTTGTTTACATTTTGAAAAAAAACGTTGTTAGTGGCTTTAATTTATTTAAGACTTGTCTGAGGTATAGACATACTAAACATACTCGTTTCACTAAACATATCCATAAATATTGAATTTTGTCTAAGCATAATATATCGCAATACAAACATATCCTATTTTTCACTGACTCTACACATGGATAGCGGGTCAGAGTCGCCGATTGAAAACATCAGGAAGTGGTTTTTACTAACAATATGGCGGGAAACAATGCAACAAATGTCCAAACAATAACATCTGTGTGGAATATCCCCGTGCACGCAGGTGTATGCATTGTTTCCGCCACATTGTATGGTCAAAAACCAACTTCCTGTGGTTTCACTCGGCGAACCATTCAACTGTGCGGCAGCCTTCTATGACATGTGTAGAGGTCAGTGTTAATTTTACGTCTTATCCCTATTGTACCTAATGTTCAAGAAATGTCAAGATAGGTCAGAACCATCACACTTGCGCGTTGTACATTTCAAGACTAGATATTCTTACCGTCCTTCTGCATCCTTGGTACATCTACAAACTGCTGATGCATGATACGCTACTCAATTTTTAAAGAGTAACTCCATTCATCTGCCACTGTGCATTGGACGTTTTGAAAGTTTGCCACGAATCCTTACAAAATATATGCTAGCTATAGTGCATCTTGTGTTAGGGGAATGTTTCAATCTCTCTGCCTCTTTGAGTGAATAACTCTGCGTTATATTGATGATACATTAAGGATGTTAATATGAACTACCGCAAGCTGAAAATGGAGTCTGTGAAAGAATGAAAAGCGAATGCTGACCACCAGACTTTCGGAACTCAGTCTACAATCATATTATGATTTTCCTAATTGCAATGTTTTAATTAGGAATTATTGCATTGTAATTTGTCAAATAAACAACCAAGCCACAGTGGATATGGCTCAATTTACAAACCGTCCCCGATCAGATTGCTGCCGGATTGTTGAGATGGACTCGGGTCAATGGTGGCATTTGAATCCTATATTCAACGTGGTCCCAAGTTGGTACTCTTTTTTATGTGCAATATGATTGTAAGTTTACATACAATTTCTTTTTGGTCTTTGAACATAGAGGCTATTTTAATAAACCATAATACACTCATAGGTTATGTAACAGTTTGATTTCTTGTAGAGGTAGTGTCACATCTGTACTTGAATTTGGTGCGATCCATACATGTACCTGTCTCGCCGATTTTATCAGAGAACTCGTTTCCTTGGACGGAGTTTATTTACCGCTCTGAAATTTAATTGTAACATCCTTAGGAGCACTTCGGTAGATATGTCGCGCTTGTTATTGAAAATTTAATATTGAGATTAGGACACAATTACTATAACTTAGGTAACGTTCAAACTCACGATTATATGGCCCTTCCCTCCCCTAGTCCCTTTGCCCTTTCTTACTTCTCTATTTTTCAATTTCCCACCCCGCCAGGGAAATAGATGTGTCTCATCTCAAAAGATTCGAGGCTTGTAAAATAAAGATGCGCTTTTGGTGTTTTGCCAATGCGAGCGTGACCAGAGTTCGTCATAACTTTTGTTCACTCTCATTGGTTGCCTGTTAAAGGAGAACCTGTATCAAGGAATTAACTTACACAATATCGCTATAAAACAATTCTATTACTCTCTGTTGCCCCATTGATTGAAAATGCGCATCTGATTGGTCAGTTTACGGCCCAGTATTCTGCAATAATGGGTCGCAATGCATTTTTCTCCTTATATCACGCTGTGTTTCGGTAATAGAATAGAAATAAAGGGTTTGCAGTTATATTTATGGGCTCAGAATGTATCCTCGGCCGGAAAAAAAATAAAATGGCTCGGCTGAGCCTCGTCCATTATTATTTTTCCCGACCCCGGACACATTATTCGCCCATAAAAGGATACTGCATCCACACGTTATTTCTTAATTATTGAACACATAGGATATTTCTTTTTTTGGGGAGACCCGATCTCGTAGAGCATGAAGAAACGAGAATTACAGACTGAACCATAAAAAGAATTAAAAGAATTTGTCTGACCACGCGCTATTTGAAATTCGCGCTTACTGCATATGGGCTATGTATTTGTGTTATGAGCGATAAGGACGCACAGTAGCGTCATACTCTTCAACCGCATGATGCGTCAAATGGTATTTCCTATGGCATGTATGACCTAAACGTGCCGGTCGTACGAATAACACGTCATATCCTAGCGCAATTTTTAAATAGCCATGGTCAGACTAGTGGTGTTAATTCGTTGGAGGGTTTATATAATTCCGTGTTTCTATGAAACCACTCGATATGTGGTCAATAATTATTTTATAGTGATATGTTTAATATTATTCGTTGTACGGTTCTCCTTTAGTAACGCATCAGATGACAACATCCTTTTTTATGTGATAAGTCTCTTCACGGACCGGCTCCATCATACCTTACTGATGGTATAAATGTTGTATAATGTGTTGGAAAGTAATTTTGATGGTACAAGACGAAGGCTACGGTCTTATTCCGATGTTAACGGCTTGTTATCCTAGGACAAAGAGTAGATTTGGCGATAGATCATTCAACGTAATTGATTATAGTCTGTGGAACAAACTTCCCGTTAACATTAGAGAGGCGCCTTTCACAGAGTCTTTAAACGGCCCCTGAAACG
>JAMKCH010037800.1:0-13806 GCA_023653785.1 Ophioderma brevispina | reverse complement strand
TGCACTAACATCCACTTATTATGCCAAAACAAAATCTATACTTAAGTGGACTTACACTTGAAAATAGTATATTATTTTACGTGCATTTTCCTACTTCCATAAAATTCCATAAATTAACTTGCCAAATATCACTTATGATTTGTTGCCCTTACACCATGGTCGGCAAAACGGACAAGTAGGCCTAAATGAAGTTCCGACTGTCTAAATATTTCTCTGAACTGCCTAATGGATAATTTCATATAATAGGTCTGTCTGGTATACCGTATCAACAGCAGATTACGTTCATACGAATGTAAAAGTAGAGGGCAGCAAACTATTTAAGCCTATTTTGACACTGTGTTGATCGTGCAAGCAGTGTCTTTACTTAATAGCTTTGATTGACACCACTGTCACCCCGTGTTTCACCCCGTGTTTCACCCTATTCTTCCATGGTGGATTTTGGTGACAGTTAGTCTGAATCAGGCCTGGTAAGGTGATTTTTTGAACGGTTAATTCACGGGGTGAAAGGTTTTTCACATTCATCCCGTGACCTTTGGCGATTTAATTACATTCCATGTTTCACGGGGTGATTCACCCCGTTTATGTTAGGCAAAATCCATATTTAATATTTCACTCCGAGTATCACGCCGTGAAAAAGAGGTGAATCACCCTTTTTTCTTGGTAACCAGTGAAAAAAGGGTGAATATTTTCGGAAAAGGCAGAATTTTTTTTACTGGGTATATTGTTTGTTTTGTTTGTTTCCTTGTTCTGTATATTTACCTATGTAATATTTTATATCATCCCCCAATTGTGTCATTATTGTAATATTGAGTATATTTTCTTGTATGGTTTACACACTGACCTCTACACATGTATAGCGGGTCAGAGTCGCCGATTGAAACAACAGGAAGTTGGTTTTCGCCCTTTGGCGTAAACCGTGCATACACCTTGTCAAACAATAGAACCTATGTGTGGAATATGTGGATGCAGCAGCAGGTGTATGCATTGTTTCCGCCATATTGTAGAGGGCCAAAACCAACTTCCTGTTGTTTCAATCGGCGACCATTCAACTGTGCGGCAGGCCCGCTATCCATGTGTAGAGGTCAGTGGGTTTACAGGGCCGCAATATCTATAAGCCCTATAGGGTTTTGTCCATTACTGGTCCTAGCATATTATACCCCTCACCTGTTCATTTTAGCACGACTAAGGCTTTATTTAAATCACCCTTCCATAACATGTGTGTCAATTTTTGTCCTATTTTCCGCTTCGTACTTTTGTTCATGCAATGATTTTGGCGGTAATTTGATTCCGCTCTTATTAGAGCGATTCCACAGTGTTTTGGAAGTTACTGATTGATTAAAAATGTCATGAAATGTTTTGGTCGCTTTTATTTTTTGAAAGGCACAGTGATGGGGATTTGACTGATTAAGTATATTCGGAGTAATGTTTCCCTTCTTCCTTCACACTGTGCGAGTTTGGTATAAAATGGCAATGTGTGACATGAAAGCAGTGTGTGATATTGATTTTTTGAATTAATATAAAATCATAAACTCTGTCATCACACTCAATGGAATAGTGAGTTCCGGCTTTATCGCTTATTAAAGCGATTCCACATTGCCTTAAATGTGTCAAATTGGTAAGTTTATTAAGAAAAAAAAAATCTGAAGCAGGTATCGGGAATTATCACCTGAGCCTGTTAAAACATGTATGTAATGAAAACATTGTGTGTTCATGCAAAATAAAACTATGACATTATTGCAAACGTTATATGTTTGATTATTTGGTGAAGTATTGTCTCAACAAACGAATTTCAAACAGATTTTGGATGAGAGTTTTTTCCATAAAAATATTGCACAAAATCAACTTGATCAGATGAAACTTTCATTGATCAATGACATGTTTGAATCAAATTTGAAACTGATTTTTTTTGGATAAGAGTTTTTTTTTTCCTTAACAATATTGCTCAAATAACACTCTTCTAAAGGCACTTTAATATTGCTCTTGCATTGTCCACAAAGTCAAGTTTCAAAACGTTATAAACGTTAGCTTCGTGAGCTTGACAAAGAAAGTATTAAATTATGTCTGTTGTCTTAGTTTACAATGAAGTCGTCCTTCAACGTTGATTTCTACCATTGAACTTGAACGATTGTCTTCAAGGTTATTCTCGCTTCGCTTAACGCAACGGAGAAGTCAAAATAGTTCAATTTATAGAATAAAGTTATTGAAAGAGATCTTGATTTAACTATCTGAACCAGGTGATAATTGACTCTTTGAATTCTTACAATGTTTAAAATTAATAATCTAATATAACCCGTGCACTGATTATCATTGAATTTACTGGATCTGATTTGCAATTTATTCTTGTGAAGCAAAGGTCAGAAAGATTGCCACCCATATTCAAACAAAATGATAGAACTGAAAAACCAAACTGGGTAATGTGTTAAAACTGGTCAGCATACAAAATATATAATATCTTCACCATATTCCTTCATTTTCAGCAAAGAAAATAGAAAATATGCCACCTAGGGTCTAAAATAGAGACAAGGAATCGATATGCAAAGGTTGGCAAATTCATATTGAATCAACAACTATAGAAAAATAATCAACATTAATGTTGACCGAGGTCGAGCGTTGTCGCATTTCGTAAATATAGGCCAGCCAATCTAGCAAAACTAATAGCTATACCTAAACATCTCTAAGAACCTTCCACATTAACATATTAAAAATAGAAAAAATGGATGCTCGGGAAAAAATGGAAATTTGCATAAAACCAAAATGACCGCCAGACCTATTATATTTCAATAATATAGGCACGTAGACACTTAATTTTGGGAAATATCACACAATGACTAGCATTATAAAGTATTCTGTATGAATGTAATCATATGTTTTACAGAGAGGGCCAATCGAAATACAAAATGGCGGTAATTTTTAAAATGGCGGCCAATTTCCCGCCAAAATCATGTTTATTATAAAAAAAGGAATGCTTTGTGTCTATATTTGTATACTTGATGCTAAAATTGGACTGAATGCGTGAAACATGTATATTTCATAAAACTATGTGTTAAAACATTAAATTTTTGTTTAAAAGGACCACTCCACCTTCCAAGAATTGCTAGTAGGTCCTAAATACTTGATTTTATTTCAACGTTGTTCTGATATTATTTGAATTTTCTTATCTTGGCGTTATTTTTGATACCTGTTGATGTGAACAGTAAATCCATAGTGCTGAAACACTACTAGTAATATAAACAAACAAACAAACCAAATCCTTTTTTATAAACCGAATATTGGTGTCGGTATTCTGTTGTCATGCTGTGCTCTGAGAGGCACAGAGAAGCAGAACGTCTTGTGGAATTTATAATCACATGAAAAAAGTTTTGGCTAAATAAATATTTAACATGCTTTCACTCAAAGAACCTATCATGTACTGTAAATAGTGCAACTGATATAGGTCCGGACCGTTGAAAACCTAGTTCTTGCTAAGGCTACCATGGCTTTGGACACACTTTAAAAGCAGACAATTTCGGCAATATTAGATAATCAAGCCTTCATTATAAATATGAAATATTAAAGTATTAATTTATCCAATTTCAATAATGTCTGAGATCTCATGTCCTCTGTCACGAGGTGTCCTGATCCTTTTAAAACTATTGCTAAGGTTACCTTGCCCCGGTGTAAAGAAACTGAGTGTCCGCCATGAGAGTGTCCTAGCTACCATAGCAACATGTACGGAATAAACTGTGACCTTGTAGACAAGGCCATTTGGATACAGTGCTGAAACAAATGATGCATACAGCACTCAATAGAGAACACAATAGATAGATTGGTGGTAGGACACTCAGTCACACGGGCACTGTATTATATGACACCGGGAGCTTGCCTTTTAGAACGCTTAAAAAGCGTAAAATTTTGGCATTTGTTAGAAAATCAAGCCTTCATAATAAATATGAAAGTTTAAAGCATTGATTTAATCAAATGTCATTAATTAATGAGATATCACGTCCCCAAGACTCTCCCTCGTTAGCTACTGAGAGCACAAATGATGATCTCAAATGCCCTGTGTCTGCCAACTCAATAGCCGAGCAACTCCTCGCAAATGGTCGTTTCAGGGATATTGATAAGGATTACACTCGCTCTGTCAAAAAAAGAGATCACCAAACTTCGTCGAGCCCCTGGCGTGGACGGGTCACTTTCAACACCCTTCTCACAAGATGAGCTTACCTCTGCTATTAGCCAACTATGGAGTGGAAAGGCCCAGGGGCCTGGTAATATACCAGCGGAGTTCGTGATGCACTGCAGCCCACGATGTCTTGATTTCTACACATGTTGCCTTACCAACCAGTCCTTACCCAAGATCTGGAGGAGGGCTACCATCATCGCACTCTCCAAACCAAACAAGTCTGTTGACAACCCCGGAAACTACCGCCCAATATCACTACTGTGTGTTTCCTTCAAACTCCTTTGGGAGGCTAATCCTGGCCCGGTTGGAGCCACCCGGTTGGGTCACAAATTTGCAAATTTTTCCCAAAATGGTGGCTTTTTTAGAAAATTTTGCAAACATTTCACCCAAAATAGGGGTCTTTGAGTGAAAATTTTCCCCAAAATAGGGGTCTTTGGGTGACAGTTTGGTAAAATTGTAAAAAATATCGGGTCTTTGGGTGACATTTTCAAAATATATGGGGTCTTTGGGTGACAGCGATGCTGAAAATGGGGGTCTTAACAGCCTACATGCGCGTCACCTCCAAGATAGGAGTCCCCCCGGGAGCTGGACACAATACTCAACGAGACCATGTGAACCATTACTGGCTGCCTTTGTCCCACTCCACCCGAATTTCTACCAGTGCTTTCAGGCATTTCACCTTCAGAACATCATACACATAAACTGGTGAATAAGGCTCTGTTGGACAAGCACCAGCTGCATATTCACTGTCAAAGAATCACACCAGCTCGACAGACAGAGAATGCGCTCTCGTCGACCTTTCTCTCGACACGCGTGCACGCTGCTAAACTCTCCAGCTCCCCATTCAACTCATTCTTACAGACATGGACACTGCTTGGCTAGTTACTCCAAGGCCAGACCAATTCACTATTACACCTATGAAAGAACTCCCACCTGGTAGCAATCTTCCACGTAAGGAATGGGTCACGTTGAACAGGTTTCGCACAGGAGACGGTTGTTTCAACAGCAATATGCACCAATATGGGGCTGTTGCCATCTCCAGCCTGCCAATGTGGCTCTCCATCACAGACTGCGGATCACATTCTCAATAAGTGCCCTACCTTTTCGTCCACCGGTGGATATAGACTTCTCAAACCCCAACCAATCAACAATGGTTACTTTTACAATAAACATCTTCATGCAGGAAGAACCAATAATTCTGAAAAATATGGACTTAAACGGCCATTTTGGTTTTATGCAAATTACCATTTTTTCCCAAGCTTCCATTTTTTTTCTATTTTTAATATGGTGTTTGGGAAGGTCTTCGGAGGTAATTACAGCAGAAAGTATTTCTGTTGCATTTTTTCCATGTCAAACCACAGCTTGACTGGACCAATAGGCCAAAGATTAAAAACCTATGTCAGGCAATTATCTTGAAAAAATGGAGAATGACAAGTTGCAAGTTGTATTGTAATTCTTCAGATACAAGTTGTGTTTTGATATTTTATTTTCTTGTCAGAATATATGGAATTTTCAGGGATTTGAGCGAACTTCTACAGAGAACTTCTTGCAGAAACAGTGTTTAGAAACGCGATTTGCGGCAATTTCGCATTTTCGGCGCACAGATAAGTTTTTCCCCCGAAATTGCCGAATACGCGATAATTAGTACCCCAATATCCTGCTAGAATCATGTCCAATAACCCTACCATAGAATCATGTCCAAACCACTTGCAACCAAAATATTATTATATTCAACCATTAAGACGAAAATGTCTCGCCCTTCTTTACTCCCTCCCTATAATCATACCAAAATAGACTGGTTTCCATTCTCCAAAAAAATTGATTCCTTCAACTGACCGAAGGCATGATTATTTTTGAGTACAAAAGCAATTGAAACGGTTTTGTTTCTATATGGAAGGAAATTTTATTTTGATGATTCCAAATCTCCGGTCCCAAAGCTAATTTTTAGGGGAAAGGAGAAAAGATGCCTAATTAGCGTAAATTCACCAAAATGGCTGGCAGAAATTTTTTTGTTTAACGTTTGTGGACTTTTAACGGCTTTTTTGTACATAAATCAAGATTAAGGCTTTGTGGAAGACTTCAGTATTGTGTCTATATACAAAACGTTTTCCAGGGTTGTTTTAGGAATACAATTAGATCATTAGGTAATGGCAATTAGGTCAATCTTAACAGTTAATGTGCATATAATGTAAATAAAAAATTCAAAATGGGCTGCCACTTTGACATTTTTGTACAAAATCAGGTAATGTAGATTTGGTACTGTACTTAATGCTTGTTTCTATGCATATGTTTTCAGGGTCAGGATTAAATTAGATCATTAGGTATGGTCATGCGCAAATGAATGGGTATAAAAAATGAGGGTTGGCGTTACCTTTGGTGGCGGTACCTTTTCACAAATATTTTTTTATTGTATCATAAGACCAAAGTTAGGTATTTCAGCTGATTATATTCCTTTAAAGGGAATTTATCTAGCTTTGTATGGTAGCAGATTTTTTTAGCAGATTCATTTTGTGCTATCTTTTACTTTGAGTTTGTCATAATTTAAGTAACAGTCAGGGGGTAAGAGAGGTGGTGGAATACGGATGAGGGTGCTACGGATGAGGCATCCATGTGTTAAATGTTAAAGTCTAGGGGACTTTTGATTATCGGGCTTTTGCATGATTTTTGGTTTTATATATTTGTAACCTGCATTGTAATTAGATAAATAACATTTCATTTTTGTGTGTTATTTATGTGGCATTCATTTTGACTCATACAACAGTTTAAGCTATGATGTTAATTGAAGGTAAAAATTAGACTGCCAGAAAATGTTGTACTTTTAACATCTAAAAACAACAAAATTTTTTGTTTCACTTTCCACATTATATGACACTTGTGGCACACTGGATATGCACTACAAGTTGACATCCTATTTGTCTTCCTTACATTTTTAGCTTTACAACAATATATAGTTTAGAGCTATCTCAAAACAAAAATTATGACTTACTCTCAGTTACGTGTGGAATGAAAAACGTGTCTGTAATATTTGGTTAGTTTTCAAGCATGTAACACACTTGCTCCCAAACTTATGGGTGCATGACCTTATAGCATTAGGTCCTGTTGACAGTTAATTTGGCATAAAAATTTAAAAAATGCCGCCGATTTAGAATTTATGCAATTAATTGTCATATATGGCATACTACTTAAACGGAGTTCTAGTTGTGTTTTCTGACCCTTGAAAACGTTTGTATAGACACAAGAATGAGTCTTTACAAGCCTTAAAATCTTGAGTAATGTACAAAAATGTGTAAAATAAAAATGGCGGCCCCATTTTGAATTTATGCAAATAGGCACACTTCCCCTAAAAATTAGATTTGGGGACCGAAAGATTTGGAATCAGCATAAAATTTCGATATAGAAACAATGTTTCAAAATTGCTTTTACTTACCTCAAAAATCCTTCGACTAGTTTGCTTTTTGAAAAATGGAACCATTCCAACCTAGGCTTAAAGAACTAATAATCCCGCAATCGTTGCAAAACCAAATTATGGCTAACCACACACCTCAGAAGTGTGAATAAAAATATATCAAAGTTACTAGCCCAGGGCGTAGCTACCATAGGGACATGGTGGGACAAAGTCGCTCTGGGCCCCCGATATGTTAGGTCCCCAAGGATTGGATAAAAAGAGAGACGGGAGGGAGAAAGAGAAAGAAAAGACAGAAGAAGGCAGTCAAGTGGGTGAGAAACAAAACACCCAAACAAAAAAAAACACAAACAAGGGATAGAGAACAAACACTATAAGATTTTGGCAAATTTTCAAACATGCACTAATAGTATACTGCGCGCTTTATTTTTAATTCCGATTCCGGGCCCGTCAGAATGCCTTATACGGTATGAGGGAGCCCTATTCCTAATGGCCAATGTCGGTAAGTCCGCATTCAAAATTACTAGCCGTTTATTCAGGGCCCCTAGATGCCAAATTATAATGACGTTGAATTAGTGACCCTTGTTTTATAAGGGCATGGGCCCCGCGGTGGTACCATTCTGTGGTCGCTGGCTATATCAACCTTTTTGATTGTCCCACAGTCTACCCTATGATTCTATTGTCTTGTCATCTGGGCTCCTCCCAATCCCTATCGTTTGGCTTCTTTTTAACATAGTGTTTTGCTAATGATAAGCTGATGTTGTGCTCCCAAATTTCCCGTGTGTGTTTCTCCTCTCGCGTTCCTTTCACACATCATTCAATTCACCGATTCCAAATTTCCTGAGATATTCTTCCTCTCCCGGCTGTTGTAGGCCACTGTGCATAAATATCCCATTACTATGTGTAGCTGCCCCTTTGTTTTCCTCTATTGCTTTTGTCACCTCCTCGTAGAATTGGCTCTACCTCTTCCTCCTCTTCATAGCCGCTGTGGTGGGTGCATACACCTGGACACTGTCTCTTTTCCTCCCTTCCAACTGTAATTTGTAGAGAAGCGCTCTGCTTGATAATTCTTTGTTGCACTATGCTGTCTTTAATTTGTCCGTTGATTAAAAAATCCCCGCACATGTCTGGCATTTTTGTTTGTTTTCAGTTGCTCCATAGTTATTTAACCAGTGTCATCCATTTAGTTCCTCTAAACCTTCACCTTCCCGTCTAGTCTCATTTGAGGGTTACCAAATACTACTCCTTTTTGATATCGATCAACTCCTGTTTTTGATATCGAATATTAAAGTTAATACATTACAAAAATACTACCAATTCATAGCGAAAAATAGTAACATTTCGAATACAATTATTTTCGATACGAAAAATTAACTAGTATTTGGAATATAACATATTTTGACGCAGCACCATAGCAACTACGAACATTATAGTCCACGTGCTATTTTGGAAGTCCATTTTGGAAATCTGCAAAAATATCGTGCCCGACCTTTGCGACGATTAAAAAAAAAAACAACCTTTCTGCACACACACATGTCTGACGAATCCCTGAATGTATAATGATATTTTATAACCGAGGGTCGCCTGCCGAAAGACGAAAAAGTGCATTTTTGCATGCTGTAAACCTTTACGTTGTTGGGCTTGGAGTAACATTAAGAGCGTCCGCCCGCGAGCTCGTTGAATCTAGAGTGCTGATGACATATAGCCTTTTACTAACCCTCGTCTACCGCCAGGGGGTGGGGGGTGGTTACCACCCCCCCCCCCTTCAGGTTTTTCCCCCGTTTGCTAAAACCCCCCCTTTTTTGGTACAAATCTTTAATGTATTGTCATTGGACATGTTCCGCTCCTTTTAATCCAAAACAAACATCCACCCGGTGTAAAGGTAAGATGTTGGTACCAATAGATATCTATGTCCCTCCTTTTTCCATTGACAACAAATACCAAAATGAGTAACCAACAGCCTAGCATTACGGCACAATGACGTCAAAAAGTCGCATGTTCAGCAAATCTCTTCCATTTCCATAGACCACACCGTGAAAAATTCACTTTTTCTCCAAAAAGGTTAGAAAATCAGATTTTCCATGCGGTGTTTGACTCTAACCTTGAGGTGAAATGATCTAGTTTTTATATTAATGACAAAAGCAAAGCAAAGGCATTTTTTTCGGCTAATAATAAGGTGTTTTGAAGTCGCTAAAATGCGAAAATACATTCCCTGCCACCCTTATTCCGTATTTTCATACTTTCCCTCAACATATGCGTCATGTTGGACGTCATAATGGGGATAATTAGTACTTATTTTGGTACCAATGGAAATAAAAACTCTAAACTAGCTTTGGGACCACATTTACAGGAATCGGGGTGTTCAGTAACGAAATCACAGGGGTGGTAACCCCCGCCCCCCTGCTCGGGAGTTTTGTTAGCAAACAATTTTCAGGGTTGGAAATGCTAGATTTGCCTTCTCCTTTCAAAAACCCAAATGGATGTTGAGGTATTTGAATATCCCACTACTTAGAATGTCTCTGCATTGGGATCATTCAGATGCAGAGAAAATAATATGCAATCCGCTATAACGTACCCTTATTCCATATAGCTTAATCTGAAAGAATTTTAATAATGCGTTTACAACGGATCCACTTTGCCTAACCTTCTGTTGGTTTTGCTGATGCTACTGGGACTTTGACCATATTTTAATTTTTATTTTGTTAACACTATTATTTGTTTCTTAAATTATTGATGTGATGTTCACACTCGCTATTGGAGCTCTCACAGCCCACTGCCGACGAGCTATCAACCACTCTAGATATATGTGAGAGCCGTTATTATTAGCTGCTAAAGGTCATCACCCTGCACATTAATAACGGTTGTTCTATTTTTAAAAGAAAATTATTTGTTTAGGAAATAGGTTTGCAAGTTAGGACGTAAGGGATATATGGTTTTTTTTTCGGTATTACAGGGGATTTTTTTTTCTGCGGTGATTGGGGTTTTTGAAGATGAGCCAGAATGCCCCTTAACCTATTTGAGCTTAATTGATTGCACGGTTGAAAACTAACAATTGGTCTTTTGAGATATGAATACTTTTAGTTTCACATAAAGAATAGAACAGAAAAGTAAATTTAGTTTTTATAGGAATCTTCATCCATCATCAATCATAATCAATCATCATCATCTCAATCATCATCATCATCATGATCATCATCATCTTCATCATCATCTCATCATCTCATCATCATCATCATCATCTTCTTCCTCTTCTTCTTCCTCCTCAAAAAAATTTTAAACAATGGGAAAATTATAACATGATTACAAATTAAACTTACGTGGACAAGGGTATTCGTCTTGCGGTATTCGTTTGAACTACATATAATGGGTATCAGATCTGTTCGATTCCTTCAGAGGCCACTGTTTTTATTTTCCAATTTTATCCTCGCATACTTCTTTTGGAATCGGACCACATTGTTTGGCTACGGGTATAAAAAACAGGAATAAAAACAAATAACAATATAGTAGTTACATGTATTGGTTTTCAGACCACTTTGTCACCGAATTTCAGGACCACCTCCCCTAGACAAGGTAAATGACATTTTAACCCCTTTAGTTTAAACAAAAAAATCCCTTCACAAAAGCCTTAAAAACAAAAAAATAAACATAGTATAAGGTCAATGCTCAAATCATGACGGCCCCTCAAGGTCATCCTTAGACCAAGGTCAATGACCTTTAAAATAGCTTTCTTTTTTTTTTTTTTTTTTTTTTTTTTTTTTAATTTTATGGTGTTTTTTTGTGTTTTTAAAAATATATAGAATTGTTTTGAAATACATAAAAATTGCTATATTTCTGGTGTGTCATATACTATAAGGAAAAAGACCGATTGCCACTGCCTATGTCAATTCACACCGCAAGACACCCTATAGATGTTTTACTTAAGGCATGCCCCTGCGTAAATAAACAATGTACAAATCTATGATACCAGAGGTAATGAACTGCTAAGATACTTCCTGAATATTGTCAATACAAGATGTCCCAGATAAAGTTATGATTTGTACACTTAAAAACATAAAAATAAACCTATTTTAATGTCAAAGGTAATCATTAGGTCAAAATGTCATCAAGGTCACCCCTAGATTAAGTCCAATGACCTTTAAAACCCTTATTTTAGCACAAACTACTTAAATTGGGAAAAAAAAATACACAACTGGGGTTATTTAGTATGCAAAGTTATCCGAGGGCGATTTATGGTCTTTTTTCTAAAGCCTCCACTAAACGCTTACCCTTCTACTTACAATCTGTTTTCAGATTCTCATACCAATCAAGCCATCAACACTCCAAAATAGACAATCTTATACTAAAGGGAACACTTTTTTTTAAAATCCAATCAACCATGGCAGTACGGAATTTTATTCCGCTTACTTTTGACAGAGTGAGTCAAAAAGATCTACACTCGTTTTGCTTGAATTTTCTGACAGCAGTGAACATCTACCAAAGAATACTGACTATCACATATGAAATTATATTATTGTTTCACCTACTAGAGAAATTTGGATTTTGATTTTTGAACTTTGCATTGCGAAGTTAATGCTACTGAAAGATAGGTACCCATTTTTCACTGTCCACGGAATTGGGAATTTGGCCAAGAGACTTTGGATGAGTCTGACACAAGTAAATCATGACATTCTTGGCTTGATTTGATACCTTGTGTAAACTTCATCAAGAAATATTTCATTTCAGTAGTCTGAAATCATAACAAATTATGAATCTTACACCCAACTTTTAGCACCAGTGTATGTTTGAATTGGCTCACAATCCTTTCGCGGAAATATTACTGCAAATATGTAGGCAATCATATGCAATAAATTCCGGCTGACCCACATTTCCACTGACCTTCATAACCTGATGGAGGGGGCTACTTTACATACATGAACGTCCATCTGCCTGGGAACAGACTTATATTCCGAAGGGTTATTTCTCCGAAGGGTTTTTATCCCGAAGGGTCGTTTGTCCGAACACACTATTCTATGGAAGTCCATATTTCCGATAGGGTTTTCTTCCGAAGTGTTATATGTCCGAAAAGTTTTTACTCCGAAGGGTCGTTTGTCCGAAAATAGTGTTCATTTTTCCGAAAGATCATTACTCCGAACGGTTAATTTTCCGAAGGTTTATTCTTTCGAAAGGGTTTTCTTCCGAAGGTGCATTGGTCCGAAAACAAAAAAAGGGTCGTTAGTCCGAAACATAAATTGAGTTCTTTCTTCCGAAGGGGCGTTTCTCCGAAAAAATAACATTGATTTTTGCTCCGAAGGGGCAATGTTCCGAAAAATATATCAGGGTTTTAAATCCGAGGGGTTTTTAGGCCGAAGGGGCGTTTGTCCGAAATTCGGACAAACGCCCCTTCGGACTTAAAACCTCTCGGAGTAAAAACCAATAGGAGTAATAGCCTTTCGGAATAAAGAATCTTCGAAAAAATGCACCTTTGGACTTACCAAAACATCAAAATTGAAATCAAAATAAGGCATAATTACATTATACCTTTCGCACCTAGTTTATATCATGATACAGAGTAGGCTAATTATGCCCAAAATAAAACGCCAAAGACAATAATGAAAAAATGAAACCTCCAATACCGGCCCGTTGGTGATGGATGCATTTCATAGCTGTGTGCGCTACAAAAACAAATAAATACACAAAACTAATTAGGTCGTATAACATGCATTCCTGATGGAAACATTTTTAGTGAGAATGCAGGTTTTTTGATCGAGAATCAAAATGCTTTAATAAAGAATTAATCGATAATGATACGTGTTTTTTCCTTCCGAGAAAAATACTTTTTAAACTTGGGTTCTAGCCGATGAAATATTTTTTTATTAAAAAAAAAATAGAATCTCGATAGCTACTTAGTATATCGGCAAGACGTTTTTCGACCGACAAAGCAAATTTTTCAAATGAAAAAAACATGGTTTATCGATCTAAAAGCAGGTTTTTAATTGAAAAACTGAATTCTTAGTCTATGCATAATGAAATTCTTGTTAATTGCCTTTCTTGTTACACTTCACACTAAAAATAACTTGAGTCGCTGGGGTGAAAAAAAATCAACACAATTGTGCCCCATGTGGGAATAAAAGAGACTCTCAAACATGTCCTCAATAATCGTAAAAAACTATGCTTGACCAAAGTAGATATACGTGGCATCAAAATTCTGTTATCCGCATAAGCTTTTGACACTCTTAAAAATGATTTTTTTATTCCGACCTGA
>JAMKCH010037799.1:0-30733 GCA_023653785.1 Ophioderma brevispina | reverse complement strand
GTTTCTGGCGGACGACTCTCAAAATGTAAATGTTGCGTGGAAAATCTGTCTTAAATGAAGACTAGCGCCAGTGCTTATATAAGTTTGGTGAATTGAAAAAGAGAATACAACAAAGTTTAGATAGAAATTAGAAAAGAACACTCAAAACTGAAAAACCACAATTCTATCCTGTCCGTCCATGACATGACTATTTTAGTAACATATTCTCGCATCTTGATTGTATTTGGCAAAAATTGACAAAATACTATTCTACCTTATTAAGTTCAAAACCCAGCTATAAGCCAAGGGTTATTTTTATAGGCATTATCTGTATCAAAATTTGAAAAATGTCCGTCCATGATAAATGGATCAGGCTCATCATACATGTACATGTGATTGAAAAATGGAATTTAAAATATGACAAAAATAGATGTAATAAAATATAACAAACAAAACAGTCAACATCAAGTAAACCTTTTTAGAATGTGGGGAAGCATTTTGTCATGCTATCATGAACATAACAAGTTCCCACGACTAATAATTATCTTCATCATATTTTAAGGCGAAGTTTCAATGAATAAGCTAATTACCAAGAAAGCAAACTGACCATTTCATTGAAAGAAGACTCTGCGTGAGTTCGTGCTGAAGTAATTTTTCCTGATCCCATCGAACCATTGCCTGAAAAAAATTCCAACAAGAAACACACATCGTATAAGTCTGACGGTCTCGGAGTTTCCGCCATCTTGCCCCGGGCATCCACAGTCAGTCGCAGAAGTAGTTACAAGCTGCTAGATATGGACTACCTATGTATTAGACATACACTCGCAGGCCAGTATTCCGCGTTTTTACAGCATAGACGGATAGTGTACACCCAGCACCCGCTCGTTATTGACAAGGAAACTAACAACTTAAAACTTTCATATCGCTTAGATTCATAAAACAGCAATTTGAATCCCCCCACATTGGCTTAGGAAGATTTTCAGGATGGGTGAAAAAAAAAAAAAAAAAAAAAAAAAAAAAAAAAAAAAAAAAAAAAAAAAAAAAAAAAAAAAAAAAAAAAAAAAAAAAAAAAAAAAAAAAAAAAAAAAAAAAAAAAAAAAAAAAAAAAAAAAAAAAAAAAAAAAAAAAAAAAAAAAAAAAAAAAAAAAAAAAAAAAAAAAAGTATTTCTCTTTCCGGTCTCTTGACCAAAATGGCTTTGGCTTACAAACCTGAAGGATATTATTTGAGAAAATGTCAATGATACTATTTTTAACATTATTTCATCTTAATAGTAAGATTGTGCAAAAGAGGTGTATGTAGTCTTGCCCAATTTAATAAGCTTCCCTTTTACAACCCCTCCCCAGGTTTTACATATCAACCAGCTAATCTTATCCGATAACCACCATGACCACCGTCTCATCCTCATATGGGATGTTATCATTTAAATAATTACCTTCTAACGCATACTGTCGCCCATTTCTTACTGATGATGGATCATCAGGGCCTGGGTCCAAGTACTTGTAATTGTAGGTGATCTAGAACAGTAACAGTAAAATAAACATTACTTTCATAAACATGCCCTTTTGAATATTTACAATACAGGCGATAGTCCAGATAAAATCCTTAACGAACCGTACGTTGCCCACCCCTGACATACAGGGTGAGTAAAAAAAATGAACCCTGATTGTGTCCCCTTTTGAATTTGTTTGAATACCCTATCAACTTATGTGGTATCATTGGAAAGCCTATATTCATTATCTTTTATTTACTGCAAACATAATTCCATAGGTTAAGTATAGGCCGAGCTACAAGCTTTTCCCCATCAACGGATTCCCATTTGAATGCACGGCGGCCAACTAATCAAATGTCTCCCCCAAATGATAAGGGTATTTTTGAGTCTGATGATAAGGGTAAGTTTTATTTGAAACACTTTTTTTCGAGATGTGGCATATTTTGGTCTACAAATATAGCCAATCCTTTAAACCTCAAAAGGTTGTCACCGATGTCTGTTCCTCCATATGGTATGATTCATTCAACTCATCCAGAAACTGATACATGTATGAAATGATTTTATGAGTGCTCATGGTGATGAGGATATAGAAATGTTAAGAGGGCATCGATGGTAAATTGTGACCAAATTTTGCGGGGTTAAATAGCGTCACATTTATCCTGCAGTCAATACTCGGATGCGGCCTGTGAGGTTTGGGTGTCTGGTGGACAAAGTTGTGGGTATCTCTAAATATATCCTTTATGGGTATCAAATTACCAAGATATTTCCAAATTTCCATTTTTATTTTGATATAGAAATTTCTTCAAAACATCAAATATGGTGTCACGTGGGGTTGAAAAATGAGCTTAATTTTAACGTGTATTTGAATGGGAGCATTTTCTGGTGGTGTGCGCCCGTGTCCCCGACTAAGGAATTTTATCACAATACCTCCAAATCCTGGTGATGTTTGTCCTCATGCGACGCCGTGACGCACTGGTTCATTAACAACAGCATTGTGTCAGAAGGTATTGAATCAATCGATTGATTGGTGTATTGTCAAATTCATCTCTGTTATCACACTAAAAAAAAAAAATTTTTTTTGCCGCAGCTGCCAAAGAAGAAAATGGGAAACTGCACAATTAAGTTAAGGATAGTATTCCACTAGCTTCCACTGACCATCCGTAGCACAAACAAAGCTCTCCATTGACGCCTGTATAGTAGATCTGTGACCAGTCACCGACGCTGAATTCGCGCATGTGTAGTACATTCGGGTTACTGACCTAAATAGACAACACATCGAATGTGTGGTACATTGTACTCTGTCATGCAAACCTTCCTTGAACCGCGCCCACAACACGTTTTTATCCTCCTTTTCCGCGCAATATAATATGACAGCATTCAATACTCCAATTGCAATTCCCAGTTCAAACTTGGATCCACTACCGGAAAATAGCCATGCATATTTCCATTGTCACCTTATTGAAGGATGTCCACCTTGCAATGATACACTGTGGGTCAGGATGCTCTAAGTAATACCGACACACATAGTACATCTCACTAGTCACATTATATCGCGCATATCTAACATTATTTAGGAGTACTCTTTCAACCCTCAATTTCCGGGATTGACTCATGGCGGCACATGGTAACTGACAATAAAAACAAACACAAACACTGGACAACGGAAATTCCTTTATTTAAATTATGTTTCAGCTTCCGATAACCGAGACCATATCCGGATTTCCATTATCATTGCGCATCTAATTTTGACCACCCGAGTCTAAAAAGTCTCTCGAACGTCATGAACACACAATACAGAATTTCAAAATCTCCCCAAGCTATATCGCAAATATGACGTCACCATCAGTATTAGAGTAATGAGCCGGGTCGCTCTTCATTTTGATAAAATGTATTGAAAGAAGTGTGTACGTGCGTAGGGCCTACAACAAAATCACTCGAACTAATTAATGACCCTGTTCATAATGAATAACACTTGAATTTACCAAGAGAGAAAGCCCGATTTACTAACGAAAAGAGTCACAAACATGTAGCACCTAACGCAAGATAAAAACAATCATTTTAGGACTTAGATGATACCCGACCGTTTTTTTCAGAAAATGGTTGCAAACATTTTGTTCGGCATCAGCACCTCCCTTGGATCTCACGGATTACCTGTCATCGTCCCATATTGTTCACTAAGGGAATTCACAGGGAACTAAATTATATTTCATCACTAAAGCTACTTTCATCTGTCACAGTAGTCATTACGCAGTAGATTCGTACAGAAAATTGTCCATCGATGACGTTATCTGGAACCGTAGACTTTATTCGTAATTACTCTTTTCCCGTGTTTAAGGAGGTCAAACAGGTTTAAAAAAACGCCGTCGACAACAATTGCACTAGGTAAAAACTCCCGTCACTGTGGAAAGTAACAAAGCGAGGCAGTTTTTACTCCATCAAAGACATCAGATGACTATAATAAAACGGTACTTTCCTGTACCTGTTCTGGAGAGTATCGCTTCAGCTACAGTGTCGTGTTTGAATTCAATTGCGATATCCAGAGGGTAGAGGTCGTGGTTATTTTTAAGAGACACATCCGGCGCCACTATTAAGTAGTAGACCTGGCTATATTACCATGTCCCCTAGAAGCACAGAGATGAAGGGGTGTATCCTATGAAGATCACAGAAGAAAACGTATGATATCAACCCAAATTGTGTATAATTGAAATTGTTATCCGTAATGTTGTAAGTAGTTTTAATCCCTAACGGTTTTCAGCACGGTATAATCTTGGGTTTGGTATGGTCTAAAAGTGTGGGTCAGACCATATCCGCAACCATTGCCGATGAAATAAGGACTGTCTATTGAAAAAAAAAACACGATATCGTGTCATACACAATGACGTGTCAATAACGTAGCCGATAGGCGTAGCGTGAGTTGTGCTTCTATTAGAGTTGGCCCGAAATGATGCTCCTGACCATATGGTCCGAACTAATATGTCCTGAACATAAATACTCGGGAAAATATGTCCAATATAGTCCATGGAGGCCTGGAGCATAAATAAAACGGAGGCATAAATTATTTGACTATGCTCCTGGAAGCATCTGGAAACATGGCAATATGGTCCAGGACCACATTTGCCATATGGTTCTGGAGCATAAATAAAAAAGGAGCATATTTGAATATGCTCCTGGAGCATATTTGAATGCGCAAATGGCCCAGGCCTGAGCATATGTCAAATGGAGCAGTGGAAAAAATATTCTAAATCAAATACTGCTCCAGGACCATATTTGCCATATGGTCATGGCGCATGTGCACTAAAATTTGACTTAGAATATTTCTCCAGATTACTTCTGCTCCAGGACCATATGGTCAACCACACGATCATCGTGTCAATATCCTCGCCTGAAATGGCTATTGACACGATCATCGTGTCAATAACGTCGCCCGAAATGGCTATTGACACGATCATCGTGTCAATATCCTCGGCCATGAAATAAACCTGGCAGGTTTTCTTGATCTTGACAGCTCACTGATCAGGACTTCCATTGCTGATTTTCACCTGTCACTGGGCATGACATGACCCATATAGATAAAGTGCCATTGAGAAAAGGTAGTATGGTCTGAGATGTGAAATGAGTTATAATTACTCATTAATAAGTAAGGCGTTCATAATAATAATGATTTAAATATGCTTTGCATTCTACTTTCTCGCAACCACTGCATTTTTATAGACCTACGAACGGGTTAATGTAACCGGTAGTTGACCGGAAATATCGGTATTTTTGCTTTCAATGGACTCAAGATGTGTGGTTGAGCCTGCTTATCTAATGTGCATAATCACACGCGAATATGTGTTATGAAAGTTCCAGTTAAAGTGGATCCAGGTTGTCTCAGTGACAATCATTTTGCTGGTCCACATTTTCTTTCAGTACCCGTGTCATTCCCAGATTCTTTTACTTTTGTACAGTGAAGCTTTGACATCCGGGAACTTTTTTCATTACACAAGGTCAAAGAAGAGATCGTGCAGTTGTCCCGGGGCAGTTGTCAGTTGCCCAGGCCGTATGCAGGACCTCCCCTTCTCCTGCGTACGGGCATGCAGTTGTCGGTTTATTTTCTTACTACGCAAGGCTCACTGTTTAAACTCAGTGTTTTTCAATGACAGACTCAATGCAGTACGAGTCATCGGTGTAATTTAGCAGATACAACTTCCAGCTATGAAGTCAAAATCAAATTTATTTTGTTCATTACAAAGTAATGCATACAATAATAACGATAATAAGAGTGATATACAACAACTACAAAATAATGCGTCAGTATAAAGGACTGAGCATGGCCTACCTTATTATTGTCTGCGGCATTTACGTCTGCATGATTATCAAGTAGGCAAGTCACTACTTCGAGTTGGTCATTTGCCGCTGCCAGAGCTAATGCTGTACGATGTTCCATATTTCTACAGAATGGATCAGTCAAACACTTCTAAATGTCTTCGAAAGAGTCCTTGTACTTATTTACTCACTCCCGAGCACAGGAAAGTACAGAATAAAATATAGGATATGACAATACTGTTGCATACTTAAGTTATCGTGAGATATTTAGATCTTTTTAGCGTTTTCCTATACGGAAACAAAGTCAAACAGACTCTGCAAAGGTCCAATGAAAACCTGGTCACATTACTTTTTTTTTTATCAAGGTTTCCGTTTTTACATTCTCCATATTTTAACACGAAATATTTACACAAATTACACAATGCAAATGGTTGAATTCTGAAACTGCATTATCAAGGAAAGCCACCGGTTTGGGCTTGTGCCTCGCAAATAAACAGGTTTGTTTTGTAGAACCCCACATCTGGGGACGAGGCTAAACGATAGCGCGCGTACTCTGCATTACAGGCAATTATGTTTGATAAGAGATGTACCTGCTCGCTATGTCGGAACCCATTTGAAGGAGATATTTCACAACCTTGTGGTGGCCATTTTGGCTAGCTAGATGCAAAGGCGTCATGTCTTCAATGTCGCTGTCATTCAAAGGAACAGGACAGGCTTCAAACAGTAACTGCACGCATTCAAGACATCCATTCCTGCAAGAAAATGAAAAACAAATACTTTTATACAGTGTTTCTTCCACCAGTTATACCAGCATACCATCCATAGTTATG
This sequence comes from Ophioderma brevispina, assembly GCA_023653785.1. Classification (NCBI taxonomy): domain Eukaryota; kingdom Metazoa; phylum Echinodermata; class Ophiuroidea; order Amphilepidida; family Ophiodermatidae; genus Ophioderma; species Ophioderma brevispina. The sequence continues at coordinate 24,129 of JAMKCH010037799.1, read as the reverse complement.
GTTGAAATTCGTTTTCATTGAAGAGCTATTGTGTTTTTATATAATTAGGACACTAGTTGCAAGAACAGTCGTAAGGAAGTTTTACAAGTAATCAGTATAAAAAACTCTTCTGTTAGGGGTGGATACAAAACTCAACGGATGATTGACCGACAGTTCATGAGGGTAACCACGTTTCATTGTTTGGAAAAAGAGAAACCGGTGTAGAAGTAACCATTGTCCGGCGTACTCATAGTCCGAGAACAATGGTGAACAAAAGGGCAATCGATTCAGTTGACTCTTTACGCAACATTAGTTTCACGCTTTATTCCGTTATCGTCTACGGAGCCCCGGACTATGGCTCCCACAGGACTATATCTGCTTTCACACCGGAAAGAACAGGATGGGATCAGTATAACGAAACCGAGAGCTACAATGACAACGTGCACGAAATAAACCGTAAACTTGTAGACGATGCAATAGGGTATAGTGCTGAAATAAATTATGCGTACAGTATGAAATGGAGAACACAATAGGTAGAACACTACGTCATATAGGACGCTCTAATTCATGACGCCGGCGAGTACTCGGTGGTTGAGTTCTGATGCCACCCCTTGAAGACAATAAGAACTCACTCAGAAGCAAAGTGGAGTGGCGTTCTTTCTTCAACATCTTTGATATCTAGCTTAGCACCTTGCTCAATTAACAGACTCACCAACTGTAACGTTGAAAGAAAATTAGAAGTTAGAACGTTGACAATAGAGCAATTTTAAATCTAAAGGAGATTTCACAGGACTTACAACATTAAATACTAGATCATACATTATTAACCTTTTCATTGCCTACTGCTGCCGCGTAATGTAAAGCGGTTTGATCGTTACGATCCTCCCAATCCAGCAGCTCTTCTCCGTCATGGCCATCTTCAAATAGCATCTTAACAAAGTCCAGTGCTCCATTTCAACTGCCCAATGAAGACAAGTCTTTAATTGTCTATCCTGGGCCTGTATGTCACCTCCGTAACGAAGCAAAGCTCTTCCGGCTTCTGCTTGTCCCTTCCAGGCAGCTGATATCAACGGAGTAAAGTTATCCTCATCTTGAGAGTTTAAGTACAAACCCTGAGCATAAAGAAAAGTTATCATTAGTAAGGTCTGATAACAAACGTTTAACTTATTTTATAAACAAGAAAGTTGTTCGGGTAGAACCGGTGTGAAAGTCATCATAGTCCGGCAGGTATCATAGTCCGGGCTCCATAGACGACAACGGAATAAAGAGTGAAACTGATGTTGCATGAAGAGTCAACTGAATCGATCGCCCTATTATTCACCATTGTTCCCGGACTGTGAGCCCGGAGGACTATATCTCCTGCCACACCGCGAAAGGCAGACCAGTAAGCAAGATTTTGTTGGATTGTGACTATTTGAAGAGGATGGGTTGGTTGCTTGCTAATTTATAGCCTTTCGAATACACTAAACATCGCTTTGTTTACCAGCTTATTACTTTATCAGTTTGTATTGATCACATTTTAAAAGTTCTTTTAGAAAATCCGCCTTTGGTCAATTTGATGGGGGACGGAGTACAGTGCACCACCACCATACGCGCCACCCACAAGATACTGGCTTGATCAGAGGTTTGCGTTAATTACTCATCTTAATCAATGCGGTGTACTGAACAACTACCGATTTCCATTGTTTTCCTTTCAAAGCTTGTCTGATTGAAATAATTTCCAGGTTCAGCAAAACCACGATTACACCAACGTCCACCAGATAATTTCAAACGTGTTTACACTCACCTGTCGAATTAAGAGAAGAATTGTATCAACTCTGTTGTAAAGTGATGCCCTTTAGAAAAAAAAGAAAATATACTTTGTCACACACCAGCACACAAAAAACATAAATACTTTATTTTTATAAAACCAAAGTAAAACCACTACTGAAAATAAAATTTAACATGGTAAGTATTCCACCATATATATATTGCGACAATCTCATATGACCATCACAAATGAAAATGACAAAATTAACATATCAAATGAAAGGAGCCTGGTGCACCTCTCGGTTGTGATAAAATAACCAATCTAACTGACCCCATCAATAACTTTTAATGTTTTCCTCACACTAAAAAAATAATTCGGGACATTACTCAGAAAAATAAAAGTAAATTGTGTCCGGTCGGTTTGCCTTAATTTGATTGAGCTCGATAACTCAATAAAACTAAGTTACGCTGTCAGAAAGAGTGTCTTTGGATAATTTTGAAGATTTAACTGTAGTGTAACTCTATTTCATTTCGTTATCGCCACTTAATTTAAGGCATCCGGGTTACTGCAATTTAGGTTTTTCTGAGTAATTGGCCGATTTTTTTGTTGAGTGTACTCATATAGGTTTGTCCGTAGCCAGTAAACTTGACTTGTATCACCCAAAATGGGTTTCAATCCATATTTTCACATTTTGGTCTCGTGAATGTTTTCAAGAGCATCTAAAGGCGTTATGGTTTTTTAATGTTTTACGAATGTTTTCAAACCTTTTGGCAAAATTGTTGTATTTACTGCGTACCATACCTATGTAATGGGGTCATTTGCTCTGCATCACAGAGCTCTGTCTGTGCTCCTTTGTCAATCAGCATCTCAACCATAAGGACTTCTCCTGTAATTGCGGCCTGGTGTAACGCCGTGTATAAAAAAAAAAAAAAAAAAAACCCGATTGCTAAGAGACAATACTAAATATGTACCTGCTTGCAATGTCGGAACCCATTTGAAGGAGATATTTCACAACCTTGTGGTGGCCATTTTGGCTAGCTAGATGCAAGGGCGTCATGTCTTCAATGTCGCTGTCATTCAAAGGAACAGGGCAGGCTTCAAACAGTAACTGCACGCATTCAAGACATCCATTCCTGCAAGAAAATGAAAAAGAAATACTTTAATACAGTGTTTCTTCCACCAGTTGTACCAGCATACCATCTATATTTATGATAGAAAATTGTTTTTATTGAAGAACCATTTTAATTTTTATAATTAGGAGCGTAGTTCTAAAACCTTACGCCTGTTCTTGCAAGTAATCAGTATAAAAAAAACTCTTCAGTTAGGGGTGGATTCAAAACTCAACGGACGATTGACAGACGGTTGGAAAAAGAGCAACCGGAAAGAACAGGATGGAACCAGTGTAACGAAACTGAGAGCTACCATGACAACGTGCACGAAATAAACCGCAAACTTGTAGACGATGCTATAGGGTATAGTGCTGAAATAAAATATGCGTGCAGTATGAAATAGAGAACACAATAGGTAGAACACTACGTCATATAGGACGCTCTAATTCATGACACCGGCGAGGGCTCGGTGGTTGAGTTCTGATGCCACCCCTTGCAGACAATAACAACTCACTCAGAAGCAAAGTGGAGTGGCGTTCTTTCTTCAACATCTTTGATGTCTAGCTTAGCACCTTGCTCAATCAACAGACTCACCAACTGTAACGTTGAAAGGAAATTAGAAGTTAGAACGTCGACAATTTTAATCTAAAGGGGATTTCACAGGACTTACATTTACACTAGATAATACATTATTAACCTTTTCATTGCCTACTGCTGCCGCGTAATGTAAAGCGGTTTGGTCGTTACGATCCTCCCAATCCAGCAGCTCTTCTCCGTCATGGCCATCTTCAAATAGCATCTTAACGAAGTCTAGATGCTCCATTTCAACGGCCCAATGAAGACAAGTCTTTAATTGTCTATCCTGGGCCTGTATGTCACCTCCGTAACGAAGCAAAGCTCTTCCGGCTTCGGCTTGTCCCTTCCAGGCGGCTGATATCAACGGAGTAAAGTTATCCTCATCTTGAGAGTTTAAGTACAAACCCTGAGCATAAAGAAAAGTTATCATTAGTAAGGTCTGATAACAAACGTTTAACTTATTTTATAAACAAGAAAGCTAATCGGGTAGAACCGGCATCTAATGTTGCGAAAGGCAGACCAGTAAGCAGGATTTTTTGGGTTGTGACTTTCAACTCGCATTGCCAGTTGGTAGATAAGTATTTTCAGACGTCACTCGGTCACAATTTGAAGAGGATGGGTTCGTTGCTTGCTAATTTATAGCCTTTCGGATACACTAAACATCGCTTTGTTTACCGGCTTATTACTTTATCAGTTTGTATTGATCACATTTTAAAAGTTCTTTTAGAAAATCCGCCTTTGGTCAATTTGATGGGGGACGGAGTACAGTGCACCACCGCCATACGCGCCACCCACAAGATACTGGCTTGATCACAGGTTTGCGTTAATTACTCATCTTAATCAATGCGGTGTACTGAACAACTACCGATTTCCATTGTTTTCCTTTCAAGGCTAGCCGGATTGAAATAATTCTAGGTTCAGCAAAAGACGATTACACCAACGTCACCAAGATAAGTAATTTCAGATGTGTTTACACTCACCTGTCGAATTAAGAGAAGAATTGTATCAACTCTGTTGTAAAGTGATGCCCTTTAGAAAGAAAAAGAAAACATACTTTGTCACACACCAACACACAAAAAACATAAATACTTTACTTTTATCAAACCAAAGTAAAACCACCACTGAAAATAAAATTGAACATGTTAAGTATTGCCACCATATATATATTTGCGACAATCTCATATCACAATTCACAACTGAAATTGAAATTAACATTCAATATGAAAGGAGCCTGGTGCACCCTGAATTAAATTTTCGGTTGTGATAAAATAAAATAACCAATCTAACTGACCCTATCAATAACTTTTAATGTTTTCCTCACACTCAAAAAATAATTCGGTACATTATTCAGAAAAAATAAAATTGACCTGTGGTCGGACGGTTGCCTTAATTTGATTCAATAATAAGTTACACTGTCAGAAAGAGTGTCTTTGGATAATTTTGAAGCTTTAACTGTAGTGTAACTCTATTTCATTGCGTTATCGCCACTATTTTAAGGCATCCGGTTTACCGCAATTGAAGTTTTTCTGAGTAATGGGCCAAATTATTTTTGAGTGTACTAATATAGGTTTCCGTAGATAGCCAGTAAAATCCCACCACTTGACTTGTATCAACCATAAATTGGTTTCAAATCCAACGTTTTTCTACATTTTGGGTCTCGTGAATGTTATCAAGAGCATCTACAAGGCCTTATGGTTTAATGTTTTACGAATGTTTTCAAACCTTTTGGCAAAATTGTTGTATTTACTGGGTACCATACCTATGTAATGGGGTCATTTGCTCTGCATCACAGAGCTCTGTCTGTGCTCCTTTGTCAATCAGCATCTCAACCATAAGGACTTCTCCTGTAATTGCGGCCTGGTGTAACGCCGTGTATCCGTTGTTTTTAGGAGCATCGATGATAGCTCCGCGGTCAATTAGAACTCGAGCCACCTGGTATGTAGACAGAAATGACATTTTCAATGCAGCCTCTTTAAAGGTGCTTGTTCTGCTTTATGTGTGCCGTGTTCTTAACTTAGAGCCTGGCACTAGCGTACACTTACCATTAAGTATCTTGAAGAAGTTTTTGCTTTTATCTTAGAAAAAATGGATTTGGCAGGTGAAATTTCAGGGCCACAATGCGAAAAATACGCCCTTTCATTAATATCAACATTGACATTTCTTCCGGGTAAATGAGGGGTTTCCAAATGCGATCCGTACAAGCACCTTTAAGTATGACGGCAGAGTGGAAACATGACAGATTCTGTTTGATTTAAATTGTTTCTTGAAACACAAACACCCGGAATTCCCTGAGTACCCTATCCTGTTTGACTGGTCTGTGACCTTTGTGGCTTTATTGTCAACGAGTATGAGTTTGTGATATTTATGTAATAACATACTTGTTGGTTAAAGTTATATACAGGCTCTCACAAATGAGGATGAAAATCACTAGATGTCTTTAGCCTCTTTTTAAGGCTCCTACATGTTTTATGGTTTTATATTTTTGTACATTATATATGTATTTTTCCAAGGTCCTAGACTATCATTTGAGAACAAACTGAAGAAATTTCATATTTTGTTGACAATGAGCCAGTGCCGCTTCAAAGACTTTTTAAACGTCAATTTGTTAGCTTACGTTGACATGTCTATTACCAACTGCCAAATGAAGCGCGGTGTTGCCATCGCTATCAGTGTCGCTAAGATAAAATCCTGACCACACTCTGTTTCTGTGAAGCTGGCAATGGAATACATGAATAAATGAACGATTATGTGGCTGAATAAAATAATAAACAAATACATCGCGTCCCCCGGACTGCGTAGTGTCTTCTGCCGTCGCGTTTGTGAATGGGGTCAAGGTCACATGGGGTCATTAAAGTCACATGGGGTCACGAAGGTGAAATGAGGTCACGAAGGTCACATGAGGACACCAACATGTCACCCCGCCCCCTTATTTCCACCAAGTTACATCATCGTAGCCGTTACGGAACTCATACGGCATGCAATATATTAAGGATTAACATTTTGACCGGCCAAAGGTCACATGAGGTCACCAAGGTCACCTGAGGTCACCAACATGCTACCCCACCCTTCCCCCTCCTTTCCACCAAGTTACATCACCGTAGCCCTTACAAAACTCTACTGCATGGCATATATTAAGGGTTTTAACATTTTGAACACAACACACAAACAATCACACGTACACACGCACCAGATCACACATGCCCGGACGCGAGTATCCCTATGTACCTTCCTGCCAAATTTTTTCTTGCAGACGACACCAAAAAGAGTGACGATTCTAAAGTGAGCTGAGGAAATTGTGAGTAGTAGGGCATGACTTCAGTATGACCATAGCTCAGAACAGCTTGTTACCTTTGTAACGAAATAAACGAAATATCTCCTACGGATGTCCTATGTGCACCTATAGAAAACGTTCACATAACGAAAATTTATATTTGAATTAGTTCATCCTTGCTGAAGCTTGCTCATACAGAGAATTATGTTCTTTCTTCTGATATATCGTCATTGCCTATTTAAAGTCTAAAAGACAATGACAGTATTTGTCATTTGCACTTTGTCATTAACTGTTTGCATCATTGGACTCTTCCACTGTGTATACAAAAATGAAATACTAAACTTACCAAGAAACAGTAGATACTGTACGAAGTCTTTAAACCCGGCCTGTGCCGCTTGCATCAACGGTGTCACACCATTGACATCTCTAGCACGTATATCTGCCTCATGTTCCACCTCAAACAAGTAAACAGGGGAGTAAACCGATTACTAAAAAGTTATCGTCATGTTTACGAAAGTTAGAAAGATTAAAGAGCTCTTGATTAAAGCAATATAAAACCGTAAAACAGTTTCCTGCACTATAGTCGCTCTTTCAGTCGCGTACCAAAACCAAATGATCTTTACCTAAAACTAACAAGCATTACGAATAGACGCGATTTCTGAACTCAATGTTTCCAGATAATTGGAATCAATATATTAATGACTTTTAAAAATCCATTTCGATCGATGGATCGATCGATGGATCGATCGATGGATCAATCAATCAATCAATCTGATTTTGTCTGCACTTGGTTTAAAGAAATTCTGTGATATACACTCATTGATATCGTTAACACATTGTTCTAGACTAGGAGTTGCAAGACAGACAGACACATAAACTTGTGTCATCCTCATGTGTAATTTGAACAATATCTCCGAGGACAGATCCTTGTGGTACACCGTATAGAAGATGTACAGCAGAAAGCTTCCCGTTTTTTTAACATTCATATGGATGAGTGTGATAAACCTGAAGTGTTTTTCATTTATGACCCTTCTATCATCTTTTGGTCTTAAACAACATGTTAACCAGGCCACTCACAGATTAGGTCACATTCTTGACCTGATCATTACACGCTTTGACGAAGATTTAGTCAGATTAAGCGATGTTGGTTTATATCACGGTTCTGACCATAAAATGGTAAGATGTGTCTTGCAACAGAGAAAACCTCCTCCTCTAAAAGTTACGAGTACAGTCAGGGATTTCAAGAAAATTGACCCTGTTGCTTTCAAATGTGATCTTGATATACAACTTAACAATGCCAACTTAATGTGTACTAACATGAGTATTGATGAGATGTTAACATCCATGCACCTCCAACTACTAGAGTGCGTGTTGTGAGGTATAGGCCTCCATGGTACAGTGACAAGATCAGGGCCGAGAGGCACGTTCTACGTAGACTTGAAAGGAAATGGAGGAAAAGTGGTTCTCAAGTAGACAAAATTGAACACAGACACACAAACATAACACACGTACACACGCACCCATATACACCATGACACGACCAAGTAATCCGCTATTTTACCTTCTTGCAATTTTTGCAGACGACACCAAAAAGAGTGACGATTCTAAAGTGAGCTGAGGAAATGGTGAGTAGTAGGGCATGAAACTTCAGTAGGACCATAGCTCGAAACAGCTTTTACCTTTGTTAACGAAATAATCTCCTACGGATGGTCTATGTGCACCTCATAGAAAACGTTACATAACGTAAAATTTAATTTGAATGAGTTCATCCTTGCTGAAGCTTGCTCATACAGAAATTATGTTTTTTTCTTCTGATAGAGCGTCCCCTTGCTAGTTTTAAAGTCTTAAAAGCCAAAATGACCAGTATTTCGTCATTGCACTTGTCATTAACTGTTCATCATTGGACCTCTTCCACTTGTGTATACAAAAAATGAAATACTAACTTACCAAGAAACAGTAGATACTGTATCGAAGTCTTTAATAAACACGGACGCCGGCCGGTCGCTTGCAAGCAACGGTGTCACCCCATTGACATCTCTAGCACGTATATCTGCCTCATGTTCCACCCTTCAACAAGTAAACAGGGAGTAAACCGATTACTAAAAAGTTATCGTCATTTGTTTACGAAAGTTAGAAAGATTAAAGAGCTCTTGATAAAGCAAATATAAACGGAAAACAGTTTCCTGCACGATAGTGCCTTTCAGTCGCGTACCCCTAACCAAACCACATGATCTTTACCTAAACTAACAAGCTACGAGTGAACGCGATTTCTGAACTCAATGTTTTCCATATAATTGGAAATCAACTATATTAATGACTTTAAAAAATCCATTTCGGATCGATGGATCGATCGATGGTCGATCGATGGATCAGATCAATCAATCAATCAATCTAATTTTTGTCTGACTTGGTTTAAAGAAAGTCTGTTACATAACCACTCATTGATAAATCGTTAACACATTGTTCTAGACTAGGAGTTGCAAGACAGACCATAAACTTGTGTCATCCGCATGTTAATGTTAAAAAACATATCCCCGAGGACAGATCCTTGTGGTACAGCCGTATAAAGATGTCAGCATAAAGCTCCCGTTTATGTGCACGACATTGCGCCCGATCAAAAATATATGATTAAACCGATTTAAGGTGGTACCCAATTATTCAAGTAATGTTCATAATGTTTGCATGATCGATTAGTCCAATGCACTGCTAAAAGAACAAGTACATCAGTGCCACCTTGATTCTCCATTGCCCGCGTAGTCTAATATCTATTGAAGGGCCATCGATAAAGCAGATTCTGTACTGTGGGTTTTGTGATTGGAAGGTGCTTGGAGTGAGTGATCATACATATATTACTTCACAGCTGCTTCGCCCCAACCGCTCAGAAATTTTATAAAGGAAAGGTTGCAACAAGGATGGTAGTTTTTTAGATGTTTGCGTCCAAGTCTCTTTTCTGAGCAAAAGCTTTAGAATGTTGCAGTCCCATGTTCTCTTTCTTGAGCAAAAGCTTTAGGATGTTGCAGTCCAGTTCTCTGTCTTGAGCAAAAAAGCTTTAGGAAGGATGTTGTAGTCAAAGTCAGTGGAGTAACCAGCGTTTTTTCATGGGTGGCAAAGGGGGGGGCACATGGTAGATTTCAGTGGGGAAAGCATATCTTAAAATTTGTTAGTAATAGTGTATGGCCTATGTAAACATCTAGATTTTTCAGGGGTTTGCAACGATGGGGGGCAATATCCCCCCCTGGTTCCGCCACTGTCCAAGTCTCTTTTAGAGGAAAGGCTTTAGGGAATGTTGCAGTTCAACTTCTCTTTCTTGAGCACTACTTTAGTACCATATCAGCTCTCTCAGGGACCCATTATAACGATAACGTGATGATGTACATCGTGAAGATAGTTTCGGACTTCCAAAGGTTCTCAAATTAAAAATAATTTTGACGAGACTCGGTGATAGCTTTATAGCCCCAGGCGGGGTTTTGTGCCAGTATTCGTCGTCAATGCCAATATACTCTCAAAGTTATTAACAGATTCAGAAATTACTCATCAACAAAAAACTTATAATAACGTTTACTTGTCTTCCTACTTAAATCGATGGTTGCAAATTTAGATTGAGCTAAGGGGTACTCCCGCTTGAGATTAAGTTAATCTCTAGTCGGCGATGATTTTCTAACAGGCAGACCAGACCATTTTCTAAGATGTCGAAGTAGCATGCCTTGTACTTACAAGTATGCTTGTACATAACGTTTACAGTCGCCCATCAAGTCGCTGTTGGTGTAGAGGAATTGATTTGTCCTTATCGAAGATGTTCACCACGGTTTGGCAGTGCTTGATCAAATCTTCGTAAGACAGAACCAAAGTAAAAAAAAATCAGTAAATCGTTAATATATCTAGAGACAATTCATTTATTTATAAATGTTATATACTCACCCCACCCCTATGAATATGTACGTTTTAGCATAACAACTTTCTCGTTTGCTTTTCAGCTTGTTCATGGCATTTGTTGAAACTTAAAATACCCTATCTCAAGATTCCAAATGGAGTTAGTTACGTCTCGGTCAATTCTTCAAATAAAGTTCAAAGTCTTTCCCTTTCCCGCGCCGATTTTCACGTTTCTATAACCCTATGCCCGCAATAATGCCAAATGCAATGAAAGGTACAGTAGGACATGCCACTTAACAACAACACATTCATACGGCATCAACATCCGGCGTAACCCAGTGCTAGTCTTTTTCAAGACTTAAAGGCCGACTCATAGGATTTCCTGATGAGGGCGCCCTCAAGTTTCCAAAAAAAATCGTTGTTTGTTTTTGGCATTACATAATGCTGGCCATATACTAATCACCGTGTTAAATTGCTAGCTTAAATCGAATTCCTTCATTAGAAAATCAAACTTGTAGAAAATTCCGATCCGGAATTTTTTGTTAACACAGTATCCATTGGACATAGACTACACCAAATGTTTACTGCATAAACGAAAAACCCGATTCAACTCAAATTTACGGAATTGTGCATTTTAGGTAACTATCTTTAGTTCTATTGACATTTTTGTCATTATTACAGACAACAAAAATAATATTTTCGAATCTCTGAGTCCGACTTTAATAGACCGTTATTGCAAATAACATCATTGTCAGTCGTGGTTATCCACCAACCCCGACTGATTTTGTGTCTTAATTATTCCAAAATTTCTCATGATATTACGAAGATTATTGAACTAAGTTTGTAAGAGGATATTTTGTAATGTAATTTAATGAGGGTTGGATCTATGGGACCAGTTTTTGAGGAAGGGGGATGGAGGGTTCTTTCTTTCTTCCTTTTGCTTTCGTTCGTTGTCGTGCGTTCTTTCTGGTTCTTTCCTTTCTTGAGTAGCGTAGAGTGTGTGCGTGAAACGGCGAGAGATAAGACGGTTGTGCTGCATATCATATAGACATAAACCGTAGGTCTCGTTCCCACCGTAGCCGGGCGTCGACCCGCTGTTTCTGCAATCTTGAAATTTTTCTCTTTCCGCAGGGCAATGTGCAAGCTGTTTGGCCCATTGGACAGCGTCTGAGTGATGTCAGCATTGTATCGTAGGCAGCAACAATTCGGTTTGCTTGGACACGATTACAACGGGTTGCTATTGTGAAGCGGTGTTGCACCGTCAAGCAGAGTTGATATTGATAGCTGTAAGAAAATATGTAAATCCATAATTCCTCAAATATGTTGAAGGTGGTATATGTTGCTCTAAAATTGCCCTGGAAAATAGACTCCTCGACGATATCGCAATTAGGCAATTAGTTTGCCAATGGGTCCGGATTGAGTTGGAAAAAAAATAAAATCCGTACCATACGCAGAATGATAGCACATTCCGATATCAGTGGGTATACAGCGTATTTGATAAAAAATAGTTAATTAATGGCTTTATAACCCTCTAAGTCTGTATTTTAGCGCAATAGCCTACGATGAAGATTGCAGAAGAGTGGTTGCCACAGCTTGTGTACAATTGTACGTATTTTCCTGTGTGGTCGCAAATACACTATCATTTCTATGTAAAAGTTTACATAACACATGATATGAAAAAATAATATACTTGTTATTTAAAATATTCCTAAAGTAATTTTACCAAAAAAGTATGTAAGAAAATAAGAGGCTACTTGTTATATAACATTTACATATCATTGTTATTTAACCTTTTACAATTATTTATGTAAAATGAAATGATTTACTAAGAAATTGTGTACAAATTAACACAAAATCTTGTGTATAATTTTAACAAATGTTTGTGCTCATTTGATATCATAATTGTTTATGTGTAAAACATAACAATTATATAAAAAAGAAATAAGATTAATTAATTTCACTACTATGTAAAAATTTTACTGGTAAAATAGAGTCTCTACTTGCCAGTCCTCCTCAGGTTGAAATGCCTGGTTCATAAAAATTTCCACACGTCGTATACTGCCCTCGTAAGCAGATACCTTCCTAGCTAGGTTTACTTATCATAACTTGCATGTCTTTTATCATTTTTTTTTGCAATATATTGTGTAAAAAATACTTAACTTGGTAAGAGTCATTTAACATAAGAAATAGGTACTACAGTTTTTACAAAATGTTTACGCTTCCATATTTTTAACATGACTTGTGTTATTTTTTATACCAAATAGAGTTATCATGTTTTACATATTGTTTTCTTCTTTTCTCTGGTATTATTATTATTATTATGTTATTATTATAAACTTTATTTAAACAACTAAAAAATTTTTTAAATTTTTTAGTTTTTTCGTTTTTTTTAAATATAATAAAAACAAAGTGAAAATTTTTACACCAAGTATGAATCCTAAAAATACATAATATAATCAAAGTTATTAAAGCACTTATAAATACCTACATAAATATACAATTGTAAGTAATTAGATATAAAAAGTACGATCAACACAACTTTTATGTACGCAGACATTGTCTATAAGATAAAATTGGCACAGGAAGTTTGCTTAGCACGGTATGAGATATTGCTAGCATAAATGGATGGAACAAGATACATCAACATTTAATAATAATAAATAGATTAAATACCTTCTATAAAAGTTGAACATCGTGAGCTTGCTTCAAATCACTATCCATAGAATTCCATACTATGGCACCCCACGGTAACCAGGCTTTTTTTTATAAGTCGTTTTTTGGTTTTGGAATTTGTAGGGTTTTAAATTCCCCTTAAAATAATACTGATATGTCTTACTACAAAACGATTTCTAAGATAAGTTTGGCATGAGTTCATTCATAACCTTTATACATTGTGACCCGATTAAATAATGCATTCGCGGCAACAAGGACGCCAGTCCCAATTGATATATGCCTCTGTGGGTTGACGCATATTAATTAGCTCCAGTAAATATTTGAGCGCACATTTGTTATGATTTTTTGAAGTTTATCAATAAACATGGTCCCACAAGTACCTCTACCGCCCCCCATATAATGCTACAATAATCAAAATACGGAGCAATAATACTTTATACAGAATAGACTGCGTGTAAGATGGGAGTAAACCCTTATAGACTCCAAGAAGAGCATTCTTTCTGACTTATCAACGTGATCCCGCCAGGCTCACATTTTGTCGTCAATTTGTAGGTAGGGGCGTATCCGAATTATACGATCAATAAGGTTTGCAGATTCTAAGAGGGGTACTTTAAAGTCGTAAGAACAAATTCCTAGACTAATAGTGACAATGGAAGTCCTAAAAGTGAGGGACTAGGTGGCAACAGCAACATGGAAAAGGGAGAGAAGTGTTCATTCAAGGCGCCATTTTGCTTACATTCAAACTACTTAAAGGAGGTATAAGGTCAAAGAGTCGCCTTGTGTGGAAAAGAAAAACTTGCCATCCAACCAAGTAAACATCTATCGGTATTGAAACTGGTGAGCACTCCCACCTGCAGCCGACTCCTCATGGGCCGAATCGGGCGATGCACTCAACATGCTCAACAGATTGAGAACCAGAACTGGGGCCGATCGAAGGTTTCCCTTGCAGAAGTGGGCTATCTGGAAGTCAGAATCCGGATACTACATGTGGTTGTGAACAAGCAACCACAACAATGGAAGCACCTCTTGGTCTGGCCCACGCTGGAAGCAACCATGCACAAACAAGGACCTTGCGGAATTCAGTGAAGGCAGCCAACGTTGTAACCCATCTCTACGGCTTGATATGTGTTTGGACACGATCAGAAGAAGATCACATGGTCACCGTGGATGGCCCCCCCCAAGGGTTTTTTAATCTGTACCTAGCCAAATAAGTGGCGCAGGTCGATAGTTATTATTTTTGAACAGACCTGTATATATGATTTTGGCCTATTTTCCTTGTGGGAAAGGCAAAAGTAACACAAAAAACCCAAACTAAACAATATTAGTATTAACAAAGCAATGAGCAACAACGAGTCAATCAAACAAAAAGGATACGAGCAAAGCATAAATTAACCAAATACTGAATAAACAACAAGGGGAAGAAGCAACTAACAGTCAACTGATGTTTGAGGTTTAATAGTGCTCATTCGAGCACCTTCTTTTGAAGATGAATTTAGATGTCAATGAAATAAGCGCTAATCTGACTGATTCGGAAATTTTACCGCCCTACCCAATTAGTTAAACATGTACATAATACCTACCAGCTCCTCCATTCAGAAGATGTTTAAGAAGCGATGCCTGGCCGCTCTGAGCAGCTAGATGTATGGCCGCCAGGCCATTTTTGTCCAATTCATTCACAGATTTTGCACCTCTTTTCTTGTTAAGTCGCTAAATCAAATTAAATAAAACATTTCATAATTAACACCCCTCCGCGAATCAAAATTCACATAACAAAGTATAAAGACATGAAAAAGAGTATCAACTTTCTTTTAGTTCCAATTACTAACATGAAAGTGCTGCAAATTCATAGGCGTTGAATAGTTGTTTTATATCATAACCGTATTTCTTTGAATGCAATGTGGTGCACATGATCACATTTCTAAAACCATTTTTTATTATGATATAATTTGTTCTATCGTTCAACACTCGCACACTTCAACTCACAAGAAACGCCATTGGTCGTATAAGTGAGTGTGCTTAATTCTTAAGTTATCACTTTTGAAACAGGTGTAGAATTATAGTCCGGCGTACTCATAGTCCGGCTACAAGGGTAAAGAATAGGGCACTCGATTCAGTTGACTCTTTACGCAACATTAGTTTCACTTTTTTTCGGGTTGTCGTCTGTGGACTGACTGTGGAGCCCGGACTGTGGCTCCGCCGGACTATAATTACTTTCACACCGGTCATTATGCTGTTCGAGTCTTGTCACACATAGGTCACGCCAACTTATAATTAGGCCACATCCGGGGGGGGGCACAGCAAAACAGGTTTGTTTCAAAGCTCCTCTAGTGTTGAAAAACTACTGCGGAATGCGTTTTCTATTTTGTAAATAAGTTTCAATGTGATGTAACAATGTTAACGACCATGTAATTATTACTCGACTTAATGTCATTACATTACTGCAAACCAGAGATGGTCTTACGTGTTACAAAAATCATGAAATCAATGGAGGAATTTTGAGTTGATTTTACGCCTTTATCTTAAAAAATAATAATTTTAAATTATTGAAAGAATGTAACTCACATGGTTTTATAACGCACGCGGGAGCTTCGACTGAGACAAAAAAAAATCTTGAATGGTGGCTTGTAAAGTTTAACAAATTATCTCAACACGCAAAAACTTTTTCATACGCAAATGTTTTTCATTTGTGTGTAGCAGTTACACTGATTGATACCTGGGAAATTACACTCTAATTTTCAGTGATTTAAAGTTAATTCTTTACGATTGTAGTTAGGGACCAATCAAAATAGATCTAAAATTAAATTCTATTCGCCTTAGTTTCAATCAAGATTTGAATTCAAATCTAAATTCTAATCGTATATGATTTAATGTTAATGCGATAGAATTTATTTTAATTTGGTGCCTATGCAACACTTAATAAGTATATGCCACTGTTCCAAAAGATTTTCCAGTAAATAAATGACTACAATCCTATAAGGATTAACTTTTACATATTGTATGCCTTGGCCTGAACTGGCATGATACACAGGCTGCATTTATGTGCCCATTCATGTCTTAATGCGATTAGCTGGTAGCTGGTAACAGGGTTAAATTCTATTGAAATTGTTTTGGACGGACACTTGTCTTTGGAGAGTGGCAAATTTATCATTTTTGTAGTCAAAATTTGGCCAAATCCGCTTAAATTATGTAAAGGTCATGTTGGCACACGCTAAGAAGCTAACCTTTGGTTCTTTTCATTTTTCTCTTCATAGAGAGAGAGAGAGAGAGAGAGAGAGTGTGTGTGTGTGCGTGCGTTCGTGCGCGAGCATGCGGGTGTCCGGGCGGGTGTGTTGTCTTTTATCCTTTAAAAATAGCCTTTGATAACGATGTAAGGAAACACATAAATATGGTACTGAAAATAGCAAAAGTTCAATAACTCAACCCTTGGATCATGTCTTATTTTAGCTTACCTTCGATGGAATGACTGGGTCCAGATTTTTCTCTTCCTCTTCTATCTCTGCGATCAAAGAAAGGTCTGTCATCTGGACACCGTCAATGTCGTCTTCAACACTATTTACGTTGCCATTGCGTAAATTTCTATGAAGCGTATCTCGTTTGGACAGCCGAGTCAAGTCACTTGTAATGGTTATTCTTGAGCCATTTCGCAGTCGCTTTAAACCAAGCGGGCCTATTTTCTTTTGAGTTGCGTCACTTTCTCGCCTCAGTTGGTCTATTTGCGCCATGACTGGTTTTGTAGCACTTTGTCTGCTGATCACATGGTCATTATTGTTTCCTTCATTGTGGCTATTGTTTCTATGTATTGAAACAACCATTAGGAATCATCGATGATATAGGTGGGATTTCTTTCTTTTCCCAACATCGTCAAGTGGCTTTTGAAGTTCCCTTTCATATGCTACTTGGTGGAAAATGAAGAAACATAAATACCAACTTCAAACAGAAACCTGCGGCAATTGTCATACGTTTATCACTATTTGTTGACAATTTCCCTTTCCCCGAATAAAATTTAATTGTTAAAAAAACTTTCTCTCATACTTTAAATGTGTATATACCGTACTAATTGGAATTATCACTCAGTGATGAGTGCAAAAAATACATAAAAAATTTTTAATCTCAATAAACTAGTAACACTTGCTTTATAGTAGGGCTGCATTGTTTTTGCTCCACTCCAAATCGTAATTCGTATCTCGTAGCTTCAAGCATCCCCATATCATTTAAAATTTGATCATTTTCAGAGTAACGTTTGTTTCCTCCTCAAATATGAACTATTTTATTTAAACTTACTCCTACAAGTTAGATTTTAATGTTGCCTAGCAATGTTCTCTTCGAGCGCATTTAATATTGTGCTCTATAGGGACGCGATAAACCCGAACTAGTAATGCGAATTCCCAAAGATTAGTTCCACTACATCACGAGTTCCATAATTGTAACTTATGGCACCATCGTTAAAATTTGGACATAATCTTGGTGCCATAAGTTACAACTGTTCTGTGGATTTCCAATGCCATTTAAGTTTGAGAAATGTTTTGAGATGAATTTCCTAATAAAAGAAAAAATTGAGTTTTTTCTTTTGACATACATAGCATCTCTAAAGTCTGCAGAATAATTGGCTTACCACTTTGTAACTGATGGCAACCATTTTTGTTCCCAAAAAGTTCATGTCAACATGTACAAGGCTTGCCAATTTGCAGCCCATGTACCCAACAAGGTAAGTTTCATCACCCTGAAATTGTCATAATGTGAATTTTAAATCTGGAAAAATGGTTATCAAATGATGCAGAAGACTCTCAAGAATGCCTACAATATAACGTTTTATTGCAAATATGAACATTTAAGCCACTTTGCAGCTTTAAAGTTAGAGCAGAAGCGGTCTGTGTATCTTGGCTTAAAAATGTGCACTTTAAGTACACACAACTCGTCAGACTAGATAGTCTATGATAACTGCAGCCATTAAAAAAGTTAAGCTATCTAGTCATGATCATCCGGACTAACTACATCACACATATATGAAGAAGATAAGAAGGAACTTCGGAATCTGTACTTACTCGATTAGTGACGTGTGATCAAGCGCACCAAAATGCCAATGTTCTGATCAACACTCAATTCTCTTTCAATTCGATAATTCGTGGTTATGACGATAATAAGCAGCATGTCTTGCATCCCTCAGTTTGGATCATGGGGACATGTGGCGTTAAACAAGTTTCTACTCAGGCGACCTGGGTTTCCATGTTATCCTCTTCTTTGATTTCACTTCTGGTCTCAGTACATGAGGACCACAACACGGAAGTAGTAAGTGTATGGAAGGAGGTCAATAATGAAGCCAATTCATTATGACCTTATGGAATCATGCAGGCATACAATAACATTGTTAAGAGGTGACCATGGTGATGAAAATACAAAGTGGTTTGATGGACATTTATTTTTAGGGCCGCAATGAATTAACCTGGCCCTGGTACGTGTATGGTTGGGCTGCTTAGGTTCGGTTCAAATAGTTGCAATAAGGGTATAGTGGGTTTGAGCGCTAACTTGCTGTATTTTGTAAGACTATTGATTTCCGTTGAGATTACGTGGTCTCATTAGGTAGATAGGTACGATACAGGAATTAGAGAGCCAGGTTGACGTGTTTCGCCTTATTAGTACGTCCAAGCTCGTCCATCGATTAAATTACTTTTTAGTTCATTTACAAATGGTACTAGTAATATACAGTTACTATTATAGGTCCTAGCACAGATATTTAGAACCACCCTTATCATCTGGGAGAAATAATGACCATTTGAATTATGGAAATTCGTCTACCTCTGGTACTTGCAAATGTTGAAGAATTGTTAAATAGTAATTTCTAATAAATTCAAAGGTTAGAATACAATGTGTGGTTTTTAGAAATTCACTGCGTCTTCACGACCCTGCTATTTAGAACCCCGGTTCTTCACATTTTATTCATTTTCCGCAGTTTATATTTATATTACTAGAGTGCACATCATTATTTCATTTTATACCGAACCCATGTGTTGTTTGTATTTATATTAATACATTGAATTGGGAATGGTCAGTGAAATGGAAGCATGATTTGAACCGGAATTGGTAATCGTGGATTTTTTAAAATGATATCTAACCTGACGCCGCGTTTCGCACGCGTCTCTATAATGCAGACCAATTAGGAAGTATGTTATCAATTACGATTGACTAAATTATGTTTTTATGTAGCCCTCTAAATTGTTGGGATGGGTTGAATTAATTTGTCGAGTGGGTTGTCGCTCAGAGTCTACAATTATCTATATTATAATAACTCATAAATATCTATCTGATTGATAAATGTTTTTTAGGGTTCAAAATCTGGATAAAGTTGTCAATTGCCGTATAGGATCTGTACATTATTCAACAATGAATGTTTTCTGTTTTTCTTTGTTTATTTCTTTGAACATGCACAGCATAGTATCGTTTTGCTGCATTCAAATCTGTCTAAAAGGGATTAGCAGCGGATTTGCTAATCGACACAATCGAAAAATCTTAAAAATTCATATTTTTAATATTTTTTGTTACTGGCATGGACTTGCAAACATAACCTACCGTGGTTGGCTTGAAATCCGTGCTTAAAGACAATACAGACAGTACTTTTTATCTGATTCTGTAAGTTCTATCCGTGCGTATCAAATTCCGCGTGAGATATCAAACAAGCCTTTCCCGTTGAATATCAAAGATTTTCTGCGTGATTGTTCACCATGATCACTATAATTTTGACCACAACACAAACATTATTGAATTTTTGTTTATTCTGTACTGGCTGTAAACCAAGACAAAAGAGGTTCTATATAGATATGAGAGGTAAATCGTTACGTCACTTTGAAATTCTACGTCTCCGCATGTTTTGCCGACCACAAAGAAAACAAGGTACTCACCAATATAAAGCAATTGCTGCCTCCTCTTCTTCCATACTGTGGTGCCTTTGCATCTACACTAATCGTTAGATACAAATGATGTATGTGTTAGAGGGTTGGCCAGGGTGTAATAAGAGTGCACCTGGATCATGTGCTCAGATACTCTTTTTTTTCCCATACTGCAATGGCGCGCTTATGTAAAACGATGCATTCATTGAGTCCGTTATTTAAATCAGAAGACTGACGTGTCCGTTTCATTCGTTTGTGTCATGGGTAGGAACAAAATTAACCACCCAATAGCACCACCCAACATCCAACAACTGAATTTTCCAGGATTGTTGTATCGAATTGACATTATGTTGTATACAGCACCCAAACTAATAATTATTCCATGCAATATTCAATGTCAGCCGCCCAGCCCGGACGACTGGTTTTTGAAATGAGGCTTCAGTCACACCCCGTGCTGTAAACCAGAAGCCGCTGTTTTTGGTAGCAGATTTTGAGACGCCGTCGCTGTTATGTCTATTTTAAGGAGACGGATGACAATTTTCCTCAATCACTGTCCATTTTTTCAGTATTTGGTGGTTTTTCTACATTAAAGAAGTTATAATATGGAATTGTACACATTATTGCCTGATTTAAAGTAAAAACTTGGCATTCCACATTTTTAATTAGCTCGCATATCGCTGTAAGCTCTTTAACTTTATGCATCTGCCTTGATATGTAATAAAAACGCCTCTCTTTTTGCCGTGAATCTAATAACATATTTAAGTGACAACGTGTTTCACTCCCGTTAGTGCCCAAGGGGGAGGGGTCCACTAATTTTTTTGCACGAATTATACCGACACGTAAGGGTCATTAACATTTCCTAAATTAGAAATAAATCGAAATTTAATATTTGGGCTGCAAATTAGGGGCAAAACATTACTTTCACAACACTCTAAAATGGACAAAAGACGGACAATTCAAACAAGCCTTGCGCTTACCTCATTTTTTTGAAACTTATTTCTGTTGATATCTACTCTAGAATAACCAAATTTCATATACATATTAACACAAATCTTGCAGTTTTAGACAATCCTGTATCGTTAACTGGTGTTGCAAAAAAAAAAAAAAAAAACACTCATTTTCCCATAGAGTTTGGACAGTACGGTTTAGCACTCCACGATGAAATTGTTTGTTTTTCAGCACTAAAGGGTTAAATAGTTTTTATTGTTACATAATTGTTTACTTACATGTACGTGTGTACATATATCAGCAAAAGAATTGGCTCTGGTTCTTTGATTTTTAAAAATATTTCTACTTCAGGACGACTTCGTTAGTCCCAAGGGGGGAGGATAATTATTCCATTAACGGCTGTAGCCGATTAATTTAAAAATTTTTTGGTACGGAAGGGGAGCGCATTAAAAGTCAGACAATTACAACACATCGGACGAACAAAGCCCACGCGTAAGCTGCCAGGGCGAAAACAAATGGGTCATTGTTCGCCACCCCTGTGAATTTATATATACCGGAAGATGAAAATATGATGGGGTCTCTCTTAAAGAGAATTGAGTTTAAATTAATGTTTATTGATTAAAAAAATAATACTCGGATATTTACATTTAAAAACTAAAGAAGGTTTTTTATTTATAATTGATCATGGGGTACGATTCATTGTTATGTTTCGGAAATACAAGTATTGCCTTATTCACATTTATTATAGGGAAATGAGGACTTGTTACTGAAAGAGTTAAACACTGTATGGAACCATGTCATCCAAAAGCCAGAAATTTGATCGGCTGGTAAGGCAAAAAAAAATGCTTGTTGCCCTCGTGCATAGCTTTAACATGATTTAGTCATGGCTCTATGCAGCGGGGCATTGTTTTAATTTTAAAGTGTTTTTTTTTTTATGTAGGACATACTTCATATTTTCTTAACCACAAATAATTGTGTTCAAATTAGGGACCACATAAAAAAAGACAGGTGGAAACTATATGGAATCATATTGTTTTTTTTATTGCGGGAAGGTTGTGTTATGCCCTTGAAAGCAGAAGAGGAGTTACATTGGAGAGGAGGCAATATTGTATATTTCTAAAAACACCACGGAGCAAAATTAATTTTTTGTCAATTTAAATCGCGATTTAAATCAAAAATGATTTTTTTTACTCACTGGTAATCAACTTTTAATTTTAAATCATTTAAGGGGAAATGGATTTTAAAAACCTTTTGCCTAGTTTGCGTTTAATTTTTAGAGTTTTACATCTTCCAAATGCAAAATGGCCACCAAGGGGGCCTGAAAACACTTGATAAGATACTGGCAGCTCCGTTAGCTGTTTAAGGGGGGTCAAACATGGGTCCCCATGAAACCACTTTGCCGAGTTGGATGTTTTATTACAAACTCAGGTCATTGGTGGGGTACATCAAAACGACCACATAACAGAAAAACAAATGAAAATCGGTTGTACACGAAAAACTTTATGGGCCAACATTTTGTCCGGTGAGAATGACCCACTTACGTGGGTAAATGATTCACTGGGTAAGTCATTTAACTCATTTGTACATCAAGCGTGTCGCATTACGCATCTAGGACATTAATAATAATAATATTTATTTGAGTACTAATTAAAGCATGAGGCAAAATAGTACTCGGGAAAGAAAGAAGTGGGCTGACACAGCCCGAAAAAACAAGGCGTTGGATTATCTTTCCTTGCAAAAATAAAGATTATAAGTGTTGTACATTACATACATACATTACATACATTACATAAATATAGCCTACATAATTGGCGATGAATAAGCAAGCGGATAAACATCAGTTAAAAAGAAAAATGCTGTTACATATAACTTGGATGAATTGGATATAACGAATCCGCATTACTGATATCAACAGGAATACTTTACCATAGTCTAGGGAAGGCAAAAATACAGAATTGAGAAAAGAATTAGTCCGTGCACAGCCAGTGACAGCAAATCTATTTCCACAGATCTATTCACAACGACTTCGACGAAGAAAATCCATGAAAGACGGTTGGACCATTGCCGTTGAGGAAGATGGAAGCAAAATTGCAGCATTTGAAACGTAATCATCAATTTTATAAGGCCAAATTCAGATGAACACCTATCAAGATACGGTCACGACGGTGGACCCATGGAATTCAGATCATAGACCTTTCACTGTACATTAGCACACGAGTTATTTCCTTCGAAATTTTCTCAAGCCTTTGAATAAAGGACATTTAATGGAGCCCAAAAAACAGCACAGTAAACCAGATGAGGAAGGACAAGAGATTGTATAAGTGCAATAAAGCTGTGCATATTCTTAGTACATCTGATGATAAAACCAACCAAGACGTGAGATTTTATTGAACGTGAATCAATATGTGAAGAAAATGCAAGATTGGAAGAAAACGTAACGCCAAGTAGTTTAAAATCATCAACGAACTGTAGCATTTCACCACCCAAAGAGTAATCTAATTTGGAACACATCTTAGATCTAGAGAAATGGATAACAGCACATTTAGCGGCATTAAGTGGAAGCTTGTTCTGGACTGTCCAAGAGTACAGTTTATCAAGATCACTTTGAAGATATGAACGAATCATCAAGATTCCGAATCGGTCTCACCATGTATGATCGTCAGCAAATTGAAATATGGGAGAAGAAAGACCAATTGTTTGGATATCCAGAAACCAATAAAAGGAA
This sequence comes from Ophioderma brevispina, assembly GCA_023653785.1. Taxonomy (NCBI): domain Eukaryota; kingdom Metazoa; phylum Echinodermata; class Ophiuroidea; order Amphilepidida; family Ophiodermatidae; genus Ophioderma; species Ophioderma brevispina. The sequence goes on along the minus strand of JAMKCH010037799.1, from coordinate 347 downwards.
GAGAACGGACCCAACACTAGCACTGACCCTGTGGACCAGAAGCGACACTGTCCAATTAGAGAATTTCACCTTGTACATCACCTCTGCGGCGGTTTAGCATGAGAAAATTTTGAATCCAGAAAGAAGAGATCTCGAATACCACAAGCATGAAGTTTCGTCGTAAGATATTGGGTCCACTTTATCAAAAGCCAGAGATAAAATCAAGAAAATACAGTGTCAAAACCAGGCGACAGTCAAGGCCCATATGATGGCTTCACCAATAATTGAAAGCATTAGACAACAATTGGTCGACAATTTATGCCTTGTCTAAAGCAAATTGCTTGTCATCACAGGATATTATTCTCACT
>JAMKCH010037798.1:0-13266 GCA_023653785.1 Ophioderma brevispina | reverse complement strand
CTAATAGCCTCGTCCCCAGAAGCCCCGGATTTACCGGAAGTGGTCAACATTTTGGTATCAGAAGAAAGCTACTATTTTTCTCATTTACACTGTGAAATCTTAGGGCCAAAGGATGTTTGGTTTGGAAGTTATGAGCGAAAATGTACCCCATTTTGGTCGACCAATATTAATTTTACACACTACTCTATGGGGCTTAAAAAATCATGTTTTTAGCTCTCACATGAAAACGGATTGAAATATTGGCGTGAAACTTTACAGATGGGGTTTTGGGATGAAGGCCAATCTATCAAGATGAAAATTTCATATTCTAAAATCGGGCCATCCCCCTATTTGAAATCTGCATTCTGTTGCACTGTAATTATTTGTAAAATGTGACTTAGTGTGATCTACTCAGGTCAAAAGAAAAAATGTGAAAATTGACACAATGTATTCCATCAGAAAATTGGAATTACAAAAGCCCTTGACTCTATTACCAAACATGCTAGGAATATGGATTTTAGCAGCAATGATGTGAGAGGGTAAAAATAAATGTGCAAATTTATTACTCTAGCTTATAAATTAAAGACAAGTGTCTACTGTTTTAATGTAGGAAACAAATCACCAAAGAGTTTTAAAATGAAGTATTCAAGAAATATCTCACAAAATGACATTGCAGTGGTAGCCAAAATGTAGACCTACAGCTAATGCCAGTACAGAATAAACAAAGATCTGTATGTACATGTTTGAGGTCAAGCTGTACAGGTCATGATGAATGGGATTTTTGCAGGGAAGGGCTTTTTGCTCTAAGTCAGGACTTTTTTATACACATAAAAATCCAGAATCTGATAATGCACTATAGTACACAAATTTGAAGCCAAAAATTTTCACATACAAAGATACCAATACATATTTTTATGTTCTGGATTAGCAAATCGTTGCTTATCCCTTGATTAATGGGCTAATCTCTTTTGGCTTGAGTGAATCAGATTATGTCACAAATTATGTAATCCAAGAGGAGGTAGAGTGATCTTCCCACAATGCAATTCTTCCAATATAATTTTTGCACTGGTTGTCACATGAGTTTATAGTGACAAAAAGTACTATGAACATAACTCATTGACCCCAATTTAAATACGTTTTATCACTATAAACTCACGACAACCAGCGCAAAAATTTTGATTGGAAAAAAAAATGCATTGTGGGAAGAACACTACACCTTCTCTTATTGTAATCCAATGTGATTGGTGAAGCAATCTCTTGTGAAGCATTATGTGTTTTTAATGTGCTTGTAATAGAAACTGAAATTAATAATTGTTGATTAATTTATCACCATGATGTTCATGAATCTTTTCTATTTCCGTGATAATGGAGACTTTTAACCTCTAGAGCATTAAAATAGTGTAATCAGATCCTGTATGTAACTAACTTAACATTCTTGCTTAATTATTCTGGTGGAAATGTGCTTGATCTCACTTCTGACTGCTTAAACAAACTGTAAGTTGTGATCCTTAGCATCACACGCGTTTTTCTATTGAGCACAGTATTTTACCGGTGAGATATTTCCCCGGTGAGATATTTCCCCGGTAAAGAGTGTACGATAGTGGAGAGAGGGCGATTTCTACTGGAGCGAGCATTCGGGAAAATAGCCGACTTCAGTGACCCAAGTGAAATTTGCCGGGTAGAGATCATTCACGGGTCAATATTGCAATGCATTGTGGATTGACCCCCTATCCCGGATTGATAGCACATGCAGCTCTGTAATATGGCCATGTGTCTTTCCTTTATGTTATTGATTCACAATATTTCGCCCCAAATCTGACGTCCAGTTAAGCGAGATGCTTAGTTACTTCAGCACCAAGCATTACGCTACAGAACACAACGATCGAGCACAGCGTATTTTAGTGGCACTTGCAGTTGTTTCGCTGCTCCATGCATCAACCTGTGTGCTGTTGATCTAAATTGTAAGCCGCGCCGTTGCTTCAGTGACCTAGCCAATTTCCGGTTTCTCTACTGCATGCGCACTGATGCGGAGCGGGGTCTTTTTCTATTGACGTGATCCGGTATGTTCTCGGGTAAAAATCATTCCAAAACAAGGATGGTTGCCAGAGAGAATTTCCCCGGTAAGAAGAAACAAATACCAGAGAAGGTCATTTTCTATTAACCAGTTTTAATCCTTTACTTTTTTTTTTTTTTTTTTTTTTAAATCGGCAAAAAATACAGCTCAGGATTGTCTGCAGTGGATAACCTTTGTTGGTAACTATAGAACACAGTTTGATGTTTAAAATGGTGCAAAAATCAGAAATTCGTGTAAAAACAAAAACACCAAGGTTGACACTGTCCTTAAGCGAGATGCTCGGTTACTTCAGCACCAAGCATTACGCTATAGAATACAACGATTGAGCACGGCGTATTTTAATCATGTTAATGGCACTTGCAGTTGTTTCGCTGCTCCATGCATCAACCCGTGTGCTGTTGATCTAAATTGTAAGCCGCGCCGTTGCTTCAGTGACCTAGCCAATTTCCGGTTTCTCTACTGCATGCGCACTGATGCGGAGCGGGGTCTTTTTCTATTGACGTGATCCGGTATGTTCTCGGGTAAAAATCATTCCAAAACAAGGATAGTTGCCAGAGAGAATTTCCCCGGTAAAAAGAAGCAAATACCAGAGAAGGTCATTTTCTATTAACCAGTTTTAATCCTTTACCCGGTTCAATCCAGAAAATATTACTCAATAGAAAAATGCCTATAGTGTCAGCTGATGTAGAATGGTCATCAGATAAAAAATCAAGAAGGTTAGTTAAATTATTGTGGAAGCAATGTTGCAAAAACACAGGGAGATCTATATGTGATGTTATCTCTCTTCAGCAACCAAAACGTAGAAATTTCAACCTACCACTGTCAAAATTATGTGTAAATTTGTCATGTGGGCCTTAATCTCTATGAAAACAGTACAACTATTCAGAGAGGGAAAATGAAGATGTACCCAATTTTCAAATTGCTGCATGTATACATGCACTTGCACCTGTAGCTGCTGGTATAAGTTCTTGACAGAGCCAATGTTTGCATCTGTACTGTCCATCTTAATATGACACTGATCTCCCCGTGCATCACGGTGATTGCAGTCTCAAACTGTGAACGTTTACTTAATATTGCATCATTTGAAAGATAGTTGAGGTAAAGAGTATATTTATGAAATGCAATGCAGCTTTTCTGAACTAAATGTGCCTATATTTTACTGGTAGAGTAGTTACTTATGTTATCAGTATTATCTGTTTTATATGACTTATATTTATTGCTGTAGATTATGTCACCTTGCAATCATTTATTAAGAATGATAATACATCAGGTCTTTGTGTCCAGGGTGTATGAGGAATCGTTAGTATTTTCAAAAGTGTACAAACAGTACAGATTATGAGATGGGAAAGAGGTCCAATACAAAAGACTCAAACACACACACACACGCATCCACAGGCGCATGTCAAATGGTACTGCACTGTATGTGCTCAAAACATCATTAGAAGTTATTGATGCTTTGTCAATACACAACGGGTAATAGAGGTCTTCCACCTTTCGGATTAGCGGCCATCTTGCCGGGAATGGCAAAGTCCATTCCAAATTTCTGGAGACTTTCTAAATCTAAAGAACGACATGCATGTTGGATATGAGATATGTATGCGTAAAAGTATGGGTCACACTTTGAATAGCACAAGTACTCTGAGGTCGGGTATTAAATTGATCTGAATGATGAATACTACGGAAACTAACCCCTTTTGTTATAGGTTATGCATGAGTGAGGTGAAAGACCTCTATTCACTTAGGTGCACATATATTAGGCATATGTGAACTTTGAACTTCATTGCACCAATGCAATATTTGCTCCCAAGACACCTATGATATACTTACATTTTAATAATAATTATGAGTATACAGTACTTTATCAGAGTTCACACACACCAGCAAGCCTATGACTTGAAATCCTACGGGGATGCTCCCTGCACAGCAATTAAAATTGTGCTCCCAATTCTATGATGTAACCAACCTTCTTATTACAAGACGGCCGTCAGCTGTCTTGTTCTGTTTTTGATGCGTTCTTTCTTTCTTCTTTCTTCTTTCTGGCAGCAAATGCGTCTAGCTCAGTCATGGTTTGACATATTCTGACCAGACTTATACCAAATGTCCGCTGAGCGATCCAATTCATGTCATATGACTTTGACCCATGTCCGACCTTTGACCTGGCCACAGGCATCAAATATGTAATTTAATTGCCAAAAATATCTTCTCCTACAGGATTATGCCGATATTAACTAAACGTCTTCAGAGGAACCACTGACCCATGCTTCATGTAGGGTGTTCAGGGATAAGGAGTCAGAGGTCATTAATGAGGTCATTTCCGGTCTGAAAGCCAAAATATGTCATTTAATTGGCAAAAATATCTTCTTCTACAGGATTATGCCGATATCAACTAAACTTTTTTACAGGAACCACTGACCCATGCTACATATAGGGTGTTCAGGAATAAGGAGTCAAAGGTCATTAAGGGGTCACTTCCGGTCAAAAACCAAAAATAGTTAAAAATATTCAAACAATTTTTATTTCAATGTAAACAAAGCAGAGTAACACAAAACCTTCAGATATTCATGTATGTTAGAGCTGTTGTATGCAAGGTATTTTTTATTTTGGGTCAAAGGTCATTTCAAGTTTACTACTTCCGGTTTAAGCTAAATATATTCAAGAATTTTTATCTCCATAATTAAGTAAGCATAATTTTTTTATATGAACTGGAACATGCATTTTTGTTGTGTACATTAGAGGTTTTTTTATACCGGGATCAAGGTCATTAAGGGGGTCAACGTTCATTTTGCCAAAAATGCTAAAATAAGAGACCAAAATTGGCTATATCTCAGCCTAAGATGACCGTAAGCCTTTGTTATTATTGCTACGTGGATGTCACAAATTAATATAGGGGAGGTCTATGATATCTTGCCCCAAAGGTTCACAGTTCAAGGTCAAACGTCAAAAATTTACAAACAAGCTCGATTGAGCTGAAATTTGTCAGACATAATCCCTCTGACATCATAAATACAAACAATTACCGTTGACCCCATCCGTGACCCAGGGGGCACGTTATAGGGGTTAAAAGGTCAATCCCTGAACCTGCTTGGATTGAGTTGAAACTCAATATAATAATGATCCTTGTTACGTTTAACACATAAAATAAATTTAATGACATCTGTGACTATTGGTAAAGTTATTAGGCATGGGTCAAAGGTCATTCACATATTATTTCAGCACAGGCCGCTTGTTCACCATGTCTACTGCATGGCTATTTTTATCTGATGGTGAATGGTTAGCTTGGCTCTGTACTATAGATAATAAACTTGCATCCTTCAGCCAATGTGTGCAACCAGTGTTGATTCATTGGTAAAAATCAGAATGTCAGTGAATGGTATTGTTTGAAGCAGTAGATCAGTTGTATTATTGTGGAAGCAATAATGCTTGAGGTATAGGGAGAACGTATGCATGTTTTGTCCACAGCTATTTGTGAAAGTCTCATTTATCTATAGAAAAAGAACACCTAGAATAAAACAAAAAATATCACGGCGACACACTTTTGACAACTAATTTGGATGTTATTAAACCATCTTGGGGAAAAAAAAAAACAAAATCCATCCTGTGTAAATTTTAACAAAATTTCATTGCGGCAAATATGATTTTTCTTAAATCTATTTTAACACCTCTCTATGGAGAAATGAATCATTCCATCAGGTGTGGGACTCAAAGTGTGACATGGCTCTGTATCATCAAAAGTATCACTACTTTAGATACAGTTATTTCATGTAAAATGCACCTGTGGGTGTGTAAGAAATTGGACAATTTTGTAGACATAATACGCACGTGTCTTTCCGGTATGATAGAAAACATTCCCGTTTGATGACATTAACACGTGTTCTGTGTTAGGCTGAAATTTCACAAATTCAAGTTTTTTAGACATTTACGTATGATTTTGTCAAAATGAGTTTGTGTACTACTGGAAAGAGGGGCATAAAAGTCACCAGAACAAGATGAATTAATGTTAATTTGTGACCAAATAAGCAGAACATTGCCAGATTTTGCTTGTTTTGACATTGCGTCTATGTTGCGTCCGCATTATTAAGCGTTGGGTTCACATTTTTCATTTCTTGATGATATGTGGGAATTTATTACCACACAACTTAAGTTTTTCTTGTTTGCAAGTGTGTGTTCCTAAACATATACATTAGTTAGTTTTATGATTATGCACTATTTTGTCACCGGTACCACAAATATTGTGTGCAAAAAAGTGTGTGACATAAATATTTAAATTAAATTTGTCACAACTTTGAGGGAATGACCATTAATTACACAAACTAAATTACTTGTAGGTCTTCAGCATCACAAACTGCAACATGTAAAACTCTTGTAGTGCTTGTAAATCCCCACACATAGCACAAACAATACCAAATGCAAAACCCATATTTATAAAAAGGTGGGACCAATAACCCCGGACACCCAAAAACTGAACAAACTACACCCATTTCACTTTTATTTGGTTACAAACTTCAACAATTAACCTTTGCTTTTAGTGCTTTCATAATCTTTTGATTAGTAACAAAATTATTTTCATCAATCATATTGAAATAGGTTAGACCAAATTGTTAAATCCGGTTTTTGTCCCCGTAACGAGGGTGGCCAGATTCACCTCCACTCAGCAATACTGCTGTGAGGATTTATTGGAGCAAAGATAAAATGCTTACAAATTGAGAATTTGTGAAATTCAGACTAACACAGACTCAAACATGCATGTTTTTCTATCATCCGATCGGACAGACACCTGCGTTATGTCTACAAACTTTGTCAATTTCTTGCACACCCACAGGTGCATCTTACATAAATAACTGTAATCAAAAGTAGTGATACGTTTTGATATACAGAACTCCATGGTCCACACACTTTGAAGTCCTAAACCGATGGAATGACCCAAATGTCACTATAACATAAAATCATGACCTTTTGTAGGCCTACAGGGTGATAAAAAAACACCTTGACGCCTGATTGTGTCCCATTTTGAATTGTTAAATAACATATATCCAACTTGTGTGGTATCATCTGAATCTTAGTTCATTATCTTTTATTTCCTGCAAAGAAGCATTCACGTCGGTTAAGTATAGACCGAGCTGCAGTTGTTCGAATCAAGTAGTCCGTTTTTGCGCTCTTCCCCGGATTCCGCATTAAATGAACGGCGTTGAGCGAATCAAATCAGTGTCCAGAAGAAAATCGGGCTATTTAGTGATGCAGAAAATGCGACGATATTTAACCCCCACCAAAGTTCAGTCCCCAATTTACCAATCGATGCCCTCTTACACTTCTACGTCCCCTCATTACTCCATTAAAATCGTATAAAATTAACTTGATAGATGTACAGTTTCTGGAGGAGTTGATGAATCATACCATATGAAAAAACCGACATCGGTGACAAACTTTCGAGGTACGGTCTATGTAGCCATACTATGCCACCATCTTGAAAAAAAAGTGTTTTTCAAAACAGAAACTTACCATTACCGACCTGCATTTTACACCTTAAGATACCACTTTTTTCACGTAAACGTAGACAATACCCTTATCATTTCCGGGATTCAGTTTGCTTAGGTGGCCACCCTGGTATTGCAAATGGGAATCCGTGGATAGGGGTACCGCTGACTTTTGATCAAAAGACTGTATCGGCCATACTTATCAAATAGGATTACTTTGCAGCCAAATTAAATATAATGAATTTTGCTTTCCATGACACCACCTATTTTAGATATGTTCTTTCAAAATGGCGGACACAATCCGGGTCAAGTTTTTTTACTCGCCCTATTGGGCAAGATTCCCGCAATGGATTTTTCTGATTTTTTTTTGGCAAGGTACTAGCTCTTGCATCCCCCTACAAAGAAAATCACTTTGTCAAAATTGTGTTGCCCCACGCGTTAAATTGCTCTGAATAGAGACGATTTGTCGTGGGGGCCAAACAGCTGTGTTTTGAACTCCAGCATTTCACATTAGGAATTGAAGTGGCCATATGTCTGATCCGTTCAATGAAAAAATAAACCATTGTTCAAAGAGGAAAATGTACCCATTTGTGATTGCTTCATGTATATTGCATGCTAATGTCGTTACTGACGTTCTTGACCAGGACTAGTGCATATTTACATCTGTACTAACTTCAAATTGACATTTGTCCTGCCCACATTGACACTGAAACTCCTGAGTTTTTCAAACTCTGGGATGTTTTATTTGGGTTTTTGACCCTGCGGAATCAGTTCCAACCTTGCGTTTAGTGTTTTGCCATCATATTTCGTTGTCATAATGGATTCATCTATTATTTTATTGTGGTGGATGCCGCATCCACCATTTCAAATATTGGATGCCCATCCATTTGACACCATTCATCTAGATGGGCAAAATACAAAAAAATCTTATTATTTTCAATTTATAAGCAGTTATTGTGTACTCTGATACTTAAGTGAGTAGAATCTTAGATAATACCTCCATGGTAATGTTTCACAATTGGGCTTGCAAAAACCACAATGTCAATTTTTGCTAGTACCCGTTGCGTCAACTCAAAGGTTCCTTTAGAAAAAATATGTCTATTTTTCATTAGCACCGGTTGGCTGTTGGATCATGATGGTTGAACCATGTTGTGTGTTCATTAGTCCACAGGTTGGCTGTGGATCATGATGGTTGAAACAGTTTGTTTCGAATAGAAAACCGATTCCAGCCAGAAAGACTGGGGTGGACCCGGCAAAGCCACCCCCAAGCTGAGAACATTACGTTATTTCAGAGGGTGCCCTAAGCTACAGTGGCAATGCAAATAGAACAGTGCTTATTTAATTTTGAAAGAGTTATTGATGAAATGAAGGCGCTCTGAATTATGGCATATATTAACAGTAGAGTAGTACTCATGTATCCAGGAATGTTTGTTATATACTTGATTTATATGTATTAATCTAGACCAGCTAGCAATGTCACTTGCACTTATTTTGTGATAGGTAAACAGTTTGGGGTGGTAACCTGCTCTCCCCCACAACACACCTTTAAATGAGGTTTTCTCACAATCATCTAGTATTTATTACAAGATATTAAGCTGCTTTTCTCTTGAAAAGACATGCATGCACTTTTCTGCTGCTGCAGTTCTGGCAGTTTGTCTGATGACTGCATTATTAACTTGGTTATCAAGTAATTCATTAAAATATCACAAATTTAATCAATGTTAATAATATTAGATTTAATTTTATGGTCTTTCAAAAGATTGGTCACATTCTAACGATCCGTAAAACACAGGCCGATCGGGAGGGGGCGGAGGGGGCGCGCGCCCACCGGTTAATTCTGCAAATTCTTGCAAAATAGCACAGTTTGAGCTATTTGGACCAGTTTACAGGCCTTCAGCCCCCCGGTAATTTTGAGTTGTTCAAATCCTGGATCCGCACCTGAACAGGTGGTATGCCAAAGATTTGTGATGCTGGGTGTTATTGAAAACCCCCCATTGCTAAAAGTGTGTTCTTTCCTGTCTCCCTTTATGTAAGCATTTGCTGATACAAATCGTAGATGCCATTTCATCTAGATCTAGGGGTTGCCATTTGGATTTCTAACAGCACTGAACTGTAAAAGTATTTCATGTTAGATGAGAGTGAGCCCTCTTGGTCACATCTGATGTAGCCTGGTAAGAGGTCATAATTGGTAATGACAATTTTGAGTGCTAAATTTCAAAAGACCATCATGATTTCTGAGGCCAGTACTAAAAATTGGCTTACTGACTCACTCAAAGGTCTCCATGGAACATTCCATCTGACACTAAAAGGTTCTTTGCACAGCTTTTTACCCAGCTATTCTTTTATTTTAGAACAATTTTAAGCAGTGGCAACACAATTTTGGAAGTGGTATGAGTAAATTTATTACAAATCTACAAAGAAAATGAATAGAAGGTCGTCAGTGAAATGAATAATCCAAAGCAATCGTCAAAAGTGTGTTGCATTTGATATTTTTTTGTTATTCCTTTTTTTGGCATTAGAAAATGAGACTTCAAAAACTCCTGTGTTTGTCACAGGGTTATTTGTTACGTAAACCAAGCATGGAAAACACTGGGCTGGTAAATCTCATTCCCTTGGCACAGTTCGTAGTTTCATTCACCAATGTATTTACGAATGACACCCCTGTTTTTTGGGTTGATATAGTGATGTGGACATTTGTTTATGTTTTGGCGCCCCCTGTTGGAGTAACAGAGAGAAACTGGCAGGCAAAAAGCACCTATCTTGCATGGGGAAATTCTGTTTTATGTTGTAACTTTTGTTTCGAATTAAATAATACCAACTTTCTTATCAAGCATAATAAGCTAATGCTACCAGCTGCATTCTGTGACCAATTTAGATCAGGAAAGATTCTGCAAGTAATTTATAACCAGATTTTATGTGGTCTGTCACAGAAACTACTGTAATATTTTGCCTGCCAGAAAACAACAGAGGGCGTCGTGAATGTCAACAAGTGACGTCATAGTTCACATCATCTATATGATACCCAGATCACACAAGGTCAGTTCATGTCAATGTATGTACAAGTACAACCCACTGAACTCTGTCCTTAGTGGATGAGCATATTGTAGCTCATACTGAAACAACCTCATAGTTGCTGGCAATGTTCACAATCCATTATTTGTATGCAAGAAGTCTTGTGTATCAGCTTGATTCCATAAGGCATGATTTGAGTATCGCAAGACAACACTTTTCTGCCAGATCGATTTGCCTAGCAATATAGATGGAGACTGCAAAATGGAAGATTTAGAGAATAAAGGTGTGATTTTGGGAACCGGTACTCTCTTTACGACGAATTAAAACCAAGGCGATACCATTATTTTAAGTGGAAGAACTTCCACGAAAAAATAATGGTGTCGCCGGTTTCAATTCGTCGTAAAGAGAATACCGGTTCCCAAAATCATACCTTTATTCTCATTCTTAAACAGCAATTATCATTTAAAGGTCATCTTTAACCCAATTTCGCGATACTTTACGGCTTAAATACAACATGAAAGGACTGCCATCACCCAGTGACAACAATCGAACAACCCGCTGAAGGCAACGATCATACGCAACAAGACGCAACGTTGGCAGGGACGTGCGAAAGTAGAAAAACACGTATGATGCGAGCGCTTCAACCTAAAAATAACTTCAATACGCAGCGCGTAATACCTGGGTTCAATTAATCGAATTGAACCCGAGCATCAGCCAATGAAATTGCTTACATTTTCATAGCTGTTTAAGAATACCATTTTGAATCCCACTAAATAATTTCTTTGATTTTACCCTTTCTTACTAGTAGAAGTAAGAATTAAATATAAAGTCAGCATAATAAAACCCATAATTATGAGATTTATCAGGCTTGGTAACAATAAAAATATTCACATGCAGCATATTAGGTTATTGGTTGGTTTTTTTTTTTAAATGAGGCACTTTTCTGAAAATGTCCTTGTATCTCTTTAAAACTCTTTTTGCTTGGCTTTATTCAAAAGTACTTTTTATAAGACTGGTAAAAGAACATGTTGTCAGTAATGAAAATCCAGGATATTGGAAGAAAATTATGGAGCCTCATTTAACAACGTAGAAAATCAAATGCTTTGAGAATTTTTCTGCACTAACAAAACATTAAATGTCTGTTACTATGACCTCTTAAGTTTTATGGCAGTTAACAATAGAATTATCTTGGTCCAAAAGGACATTTTTAATACTCCTTATTGCATCTTAATTTCAAATTATGCAGACCATCAAGAAATGTTCTGCACAAACCTATGGCCAGTCTCTTCTACTATTGTGTACAACCTCAATGTGATCTTATTGTAATGTTTGTTTGTTTGTTTGTACATTGTAAATATGACATATAGTGTCAGATTTGATCATACACTGTGGTGAATTCTTTTGTTATACTCTGAAACTTGTTTAGTTTGAATAAATATCAAGAAACAACACTTTTATGTGGCCTTAAGACTCAAGTGATACTGTATGAAAAACAAAGTGTGTGTAAGAATATAAGGACACATCACTAAATAGACCTTGTCTGAACCCTCTGGCTGAAGTGTTTGAGAAAAATGTGTAAAAAGTGTCAGGTCCAAGAAAAGAGTACAGAAATGCAACTTTTTGGCCAAATTTGGTGTTAAAATAATTTTCATGAACATCAGTAAGATACGAACGAAGATCGAAATATCTGTGAGACCCGAGTAATACGTTCTATTGACGTTTTCATAAGGCCATTTGGTAGCGTAAACCGAAGGTAATTATTTTGTGGTGTGCAGTCTGAAGAGCACCCGCAAACATAAGGCCGCCACAAAACTAAATCACCACGCATTGCATGTAAGGGTTTACTTCCGGTCAAAAAACACAAATTTAAAATTTTGATTTTCACGTAGAGTAGGCCCTCAGGGTATGAAGATGCGGAAATGAGTTTGCAGGCCCGAAGACAAATAGAAAATGCCAAGGTCGCGTTTGGGCTCTCGTATCGAGAAAAAACCGATCGGAAACCCCCACCCCCCCCCCCCCCATGCATTGAAACATATGTTTAATTAAATTTCATCGATTGCAATCCCATTGGTAGTAAACGTGTATGTTTTCGGTTCAGTCGAATCTCGCTTTCAAAACAGCAATATTTGCATGATTTCAATGGGGCGGTATTATGGTTTTGCGCCCATAACGCTAGTTGTGTGCACATACATCGATTCTTTCACAGCGTAATAGCGGCAAGGATGTGCTGAAGTTCTAGTTAAAATGAATACTATAGGCCTATCCCAATTTGTGCTTATTTGCATAGGCCGGTCATTTAGATTATATTTCTGTATGTATTCCAATGGAGAGAATTACGATAATAAAACATTGATTTTTAAATGAAACAAACAGGCGGCAATGTTGTTTGAGCGATATATGAGTGCCGCATGTCTTAAATATAGGGGATTTATCTTCTTCAATCAGTGAGTCGGTGTTATAGGCCCTATTCAATGGCCGCAGCCATTAAATCGCGGACGTTTATTTGAAATCGCTGGAGTAGGCCTACACACAGGCGCGTTTTAGCCGCACTTAGAAGAGCCCACGGAAACATATACTGCCTGACCGTGCTGACGTCGCCGACTCGAGAAGCTAATATAAATGCCACTATATTAGGCCTATAGTGCATCTATATCCCTCGAGTCATGACGTCATGTGCGATATTTAAAGTCGGCTCTCAGTGAGCGCATAGACATACCGTCCTTGACCGTG
>JAMKCH010037797.1:0-14180 GCA_023653785.1 Ophioderma brevispina | reverse complement strand
CTGTGGTTTGGGGTACAGGAGGGACAGGGCTGTCTCTTTGGGTCAGATGCTTCCGTCAAAAACAGGTGAGGACGTTGTTTTTGTTTATCTATTAGAGTATAATTATTTCATTTTAAACAAGCAGCCATTCTTGCACATGCTGGGATAATTTCGTTATTGGTGTTATTGAGTTCCAAGTTTTGTTATTTTAAAATCGTAAAAATGAAAAGAATCACAAAAGAAAAAGGCAACGTTATCAACCATCATGTTCACCTTTAAAAGTGATCGGGGGACAGGAAAGACATGGCAATCCAAGAAAAATCGGGTTATCTGTGGATTGCCGTACTTTTAGGAAAATACAAGTATGATAAATTACTAGTTGACCCATTTGAACATACAATTTTGACTTACATGTTCACAAGGATGATTTACGGCTCAGTGGATGGACAGGCCGCTGTCCTTGAAAATTGAGATGCATTGGGGCAGATTCGCAGGAACAGCTGATAGCGCGGGAAATCATTTCATGTTTTTGGAAGAAAGAATGGACACAATGGGCTTTGGTTAAAATAAATGGAGAGCTGGTGATTGTGGGCACCTGCAGTATGCATGAGTAGGGCCTATATTTTCAGACATGATCCGCCCATCCTCATAAGGAAAATACTACAACCAACCAACAGTGGCCGTAACCGACACTTTAACAATATGGGGGGGGGGGGGCTGAAGGGCGGTTGCCCAATGCTTTTTTTATATTGGGCAAATTTGGGTCGGTCCTTCTCCATAGAGACTGTACGAAAAGTCAGTTCATTTGGTGGGCTGAAGGGGGGCAAGGGTTCTGTTGGGGGGCTTGCGCCCTTGCCCCCCGCTGGTTACGCCACTGCAACCACCAAACACAAAAACAAAAAACGGGAGAAATCACAAGGACATTTTCTGAGTTCTTAGCTTCTCCTTCCCCTCTTTTATTTTATTGCTATTGTTATTTTCCATACTTGGGCACTCTGATAAAGGAGCTGCGGTTGCGTAATCGATAACGGCTACTTATGTGCGTGCCATTGATACACCTGTTGTGTTCGTATCTGTGGTCCCCGGATTAGCCATTGAAAATTAACCGTGATGTGCGCAAGGTAAGGCAGTCACGTTACTTGTGAATCGTTACTGTTGGAGACAGTTTCCCTACCGATTCGTACAGTCTCGGCGGGCTACTCCCTACCTAGTGTTAATTCCAGGAGCCCTGTGCAATTTGGGACAAGTTGGTTGGCAGGCGTATGTCCGGGGGGAAGCTGAAAAGTCATCTTAGTTTTTAGTTTAGCCCCGAGTCTAGCATTTTCTTTTAACCAAGTACGCTCTAAACCCAGAGACTGAGCCGAGACTGGGGTACCAGTCTATTATAACAGCACAAAATACCTGCGATAAAACTTAAACATGACGAGACTTAGATTATGTTGTTAGATACAATAAATTATCTATGTACTTTTAAAGTTTGTAACATGAACGTCAATCATAATGGCAGCCAAAAAAGTGAATATCTTCAAAAAACTGACAACAATTCTAAAATATTAACCTTCAAGTATTAAATTATTTGTGTCTTGAAAACAATTAGTTAATGTACCTATGATCATAAACAAGTGATACAGGTAAATCCCGTATGAATAAAAATGTGTCAATTATAATTGAGTGCTGCATAATGTGAAAAAAATGTAATTCCTATGGTATTTTGGAAACTTTGCACCATATTGGTTTTATTCCGATTTTTGGCGCATTTAAAACAAATTGAAATGTATGTTGTACATTGCTTAGGATCAACGGTACTTTCAATGTAATTGGAACACATTGGATTTCGATTTGACGGCTTCCGTTAATACTTATAAAATTTGTGTCAAGTTATTTTTTGAAGATGTTCACGTTTTTGGCTGCCATATTGATTGAGCCCATGTTACAATTTTAAAAAGTATCAGAAATATATTTATTGTGTATAACAAACATAAACCCTAAGTAGTTTTAAGTCTATTCTTATCTAGGTATTTGCTTGTAATAGGGCTATTTAAAATTATTGGATTTGGCTTCCATTTTGAATTTGACGTATGAATTATGTTACAAGTGCCCTTTACACTTGTTCATTGGACTCTATAGTATTTATATCTAGTAACTCATAGTTTGATAAGGATAGGGTTGATATTAATTTTCATTAATGGCGAGACCGCCATCTTGGATTTTCTCAAAATTGCCCCCAGGATTGCCCGCAGGTGGCACCCGGCAGAGTCTTATTCTACACACCCTTAGATCTTAATTTTCAGCAAAAAAAAGTGCATATATATCAACATACGGTCACATGAAAGGTTCTACCTGACTATATATGATAGTTTGGACTCAAATGACCAATCTGTTGTGTAATTATTTATTTTCCAGTGGTCGGTGTGTTTTCTCTCAAAACGATTTGTGACAAATATATCTGCATGGAAATTTGAATTGTTACAAAATCATTTGTTTTGTCCATTGTAATTTTTTTTAAAAGATCACATCAAAAACAAATGAAAAAGAAAAAGAAGAAGAACAACCAAAAAAGGACTTTATTCACACACACCATCATTACATGAGAAGAAAAACACACTCCATGAATCTCACGCCCACCAAAAAATCTTTTAAATTACCCGCGGTACTTTGCCTTAAAAAGAAAAAAAAATATTGAACGAATTAAAGATAATTATTTGACATTTGCGTTTTTGTAGAGTAGTAAGGTGGGGGTATGTGTGTCTCTGGTCTTATTTCAAGTTGGTTGTTTGTTAATAAAAAAGCCCCCAGACTTTTTGCATATGGTAAAAAGGAAAGAAATAATTCATGACGAGGTCATTTTTTAAAAAAAAAAAATATTGTCCAAAGTATGTTTTTTTCAGCAATTTTAATTCAACCTAGTGGCACGTATTCCAAAACACGTTTAACATTCGTTTAACTAAATAATACGTTTACCTTTGAAATAGTGAGGGGATAAGTATCAATTCATTAACATTATGAGCTTTATAAATTCTTTGGTAGAATATGAATTATGATCAAATATATGATGCTTTGTCGGCTGCAAAAATCACCTTATTCCTACTATTCGGAGATAACTTTCGTGTAACTCTAAAAACAGTTTAAAAAACTTTTGGAATAAAACATTTAAAAAAAAAAAAAAAAATAAAAAGTTTTTTTTTTTCGTACGTACAGAGGTACCGCTAAATGGTGGGAGGCGGTTCCCTTTGGTTAACCCTCAGTGTTTGTACGCGTAAGAAGAATGCGATTTCTTTTCGCATATGGAAAGGTAATGAAAAAAATCGCAGAGAATGATGCAGCAAAGTGGTGGAAAATACGGATTCCAAAAAATAGGAGACAGACATACATGACAGTTAAAGGGGCATTCGTTGATGCTTTCAGCATCTTCATGTTTTATTTCATTGATCACTAGCTATCCTTCTTGAGTAACGAATTATTCTCAAAATTTGAGTTAATCCCAATCTTGCGTTTTGTGTTATGAGCCAATTGCTCGTTTTCCCACGGTCCCATAGGCTACTGTACGGTAATTCTGTCCGTTTAACGGACAGAAAATACAAAAAACTGCGAATGTTCTTACAGATGCGATCCGAATTTGCAGCGTAAAGTTGGGGTGACACGTGGATTTGAAAGGCTAACGGTTTTCAGATGATTTTTGTAAAAATCTTTTCACATTTTTTAGGTTAAGTAGGGGGACGAGGCTGTGGATCACGAAATGACCCTTTAATCATTCAACATGTTGCTTTTATTTTATTTATGGGAAGTACGTGTGATTATTAACTGTTTTAAGCCTGTAAGTCAGAATCAAAACCACGGGATTCAAAACAGTTGCAAGTTTTTTATTGTATTGTTTCTAAAACAGATTTTCCGTAATTTACGGGGAAAATCTGTTTTCTTAATGTAACGGAAATTTTTAACAGTGTGCACCGCTTGTTACGCGTCGTAAGCGAAAATGGTGAACTTTTGGACGCGCGGAGACCCCTAAGACCATACACTTTAACAAAATATGGTAAATGCTACACGTTTTTATACGGGCTAGGCACCGACTACTCAAATAAAATGACCACGACCGTTAAGTTAATCAAGCTGTAAATTCAGTGTTAAATATGACCACGAATAGCTCGTTTGAACTATAGGGTCCATTTGCGTTGTCGGTGCATATTTAACCCCGGATTTTTAAGTGTTTACATTCCGCCAACAATATACGGTCACAATTTACAATATATTGTAAAGAGGAACATTCAATCAAAATACTAGAAAATATATGTATTTGGTGAGTTAATTGACAGAGTTTGGGAGAGTATAGAGAAATTTAAAAAAGCACTAACACCTACCTACCCCGTAATCTCATGCATACTTACCAAAATCATGCGTATCACAATATTATATTTTAATAAGAAACTATTTGGTACCCTTTCGCGCTAAAAATTTCGAAGTCCTCCTTCGGGTCACATAAGTACCCAAGCTAAAAAAAAAAATCCGGTAGTGCCGAAACCGAAAAAAGTAGGGGGGTTCTTGGACCCAACCGCCGTACCGAGACCAACCACATTTCCCATGAGAGTTGTTCATTTGAAAATAACAAAAGTAATGTGGGTCATGTAGGCCTAGAACCCACTACGATATAATAAAAATTTAAAATACGAACTTGGCACCTCTGATCTGATGGTTCAATGAAAAATTGTCACTCTTGATGAAAAAAGTGGTTCGCACATTTTCATCCCCATCAAACTTCAACTGTTATGATTTTCATATGATGTAGTCCATGCATTGTTTGCTACAATCAAATGTCCCGCAGGGATTTTGGTTCCCTCTCTGTGGATTAGAACATAGAGGATCTTCAAATACAGTGAACGTTGCAGCTCACTCGGTTTCACGATTGTGGAGATTTTAAGTCTTACAGCAGTTCCCAAAATCACCAAAAATGTCTTAAGCGCGGTTTTGCTGCCAAAGGTTACAAGAGGGGTAATGTATACCCAGCTTGTGTCCACAAAAACCCCCGCCCGTCCTCGCCAACACGCGAACGTTTATTAGACCTACCCGATTAGCACTGCAATGGTGGTCCAATACTGGACCGAATTTTACTTTAGTGGCCTTATATTGGTTACAAAGTGGATAAATAATTTGCTCATTGGCCTCCAATATTGGCCATTATATGCTTTGAGGTGACCGTACGCGATTGATTAATATGGGATCCTACGACATGGATCATGATCATGAAAAAATTTGGATGATTTGCGCCCAATATTTATTGGTTTCCCTATGAGTTTTAAAAAAATGGGCTCGACTGCGTCTCGCCCACTATTTTTGCAAACTCATAAGCTCGACCAATAAATTTGGGCTGAAGAATCCCCAATTTTCTTACAAATATTTGAACCATATTTTAACCAATGTCGGCCAATGATGGCCCTTATGTCTTTTACAACAATGTTTTGTTTTCAAGACTGCTTATTTTAAATATAAATTAATTAGATAATTTCGAGCTATCACATATTTAATATTTTTAATGGAAACTGGTTTTTATAATATAGTTTTAGCCCTGCATTTTTAAGAAATAATCAATTACTTTTAAGTCAAAAATAAGGGCCCAAGGTTATCCCAATAATTGGCTCTTATGGCTGCTTGTCTTGGGTCCATTATTCTTCACCAATATTGGACCAACGTAAGGGTGCTGGTATGAAGCCGATGCCACAGCGCCAATGGGGGAAAAACATTATTGGGAGCAACGCGCAATAGCAATAGCCACGTGTTACCGATGCCAAGATACCAAACGGGAAAACCAATGCACCATATTGCCCTTGGAGAGCCATAACGGACCAATAAAGCCACCCACATTAATGCCGATGCCAAGATACGATGGGGAACATTGTTGGGGCCAAGATATGTGCGTGATTATTGTGGGTAGCCTCAGAGATATCTACTCTCAACAAGAGCCCATTCTGTGGCGAACCGGACACAACTTTGGCCTTGTTTTGGGCTTGTTTCTGTGCGTCAAATAGCAAGTGGATAAAGCTGCGATCTAAACTGGACGCATGTAAAGCCGAAAAATGCATTTTAGGTCTATTTCGTCCTTTTCGAAATTAAGTGGGTTACCCCTGTTTTTGTTGATGCACAGTGTACCATTTAATTTCGCATCATTCGCATATCATTTTCAATAAACAATAAAAACTAAAACAAAAACGAGGTTTTTTTTATTATATTATTTAATTTTATTGGTTAATTACATGATATAACTTAACTATAACTTTCAATATACAACATCTATATAGCTCAAACAGAGTCAAGTGCCCCCCCTTTTTTAATTTTGATTGGATCTACATCGAATGAAAAATACATATACCAAAAAATAGTAAAGCAATTCAATTTGATTATTTTTATTGTCTTCACTACACCCTTAATAAGGATTCCAATAGAAAAAAAATCACAAAAAAGGGGGGGGGGGGTGTGTTTGGACAAATGGGCTCATGTCTCTAAGTTCTCAAATTCAAATTCCAGTGCTATGCTTTAAACAACACCACCCCCCCCCATTTTAAAATCTAGTGTAAAATTTAAACATGTTTTAACGTGAATAGCAAGTCGCAGCATCAAGAATGTTGGTAATGGTAGATTAAATTCTTAATTTTCGAAACACTTAATGTCTCCCAGGTGAGGTTATGCAGGGCCCAATAGAGTTCGTCTGGCAGAAAAAAAAAAACAAACATTGTCGTCAAGCTCGTGTGTACATGTTACCCAATGGTGACGTCAAATTGGGGATTTTTGGCGCCGCCTGCTTGGTTACGTTTTCTCCAGCTCAGCTTTGGGCATAAATATACAACTTCAAATATAACTTAGTTTCCCTGTATATATCGTTTATTACTCTAATTTCTATTACAATACCAAGATAAAAATCTGATGTACAGATCCAATATAAACCGTTAGGTAACTATCAAAATAAAATAAAAACAAAAAAATGGAAACGGAAATTTTAAGATCGGCCACGACACCACACTAATACAACGTGTACACCAGAGACCGGCCTACCATGTATGCATGTCACGCATACCGGACTTGGACCGCGGAGCAATTAATGGGTTTGACGTGTTAGCGATCTACTCAAAAAATTTTTCCAGAATTCACATAAATGGTATTTACAACGGTTGCTATTAAAGAAATCTTAAATACAAAATGGGGGTCCGACTTTGTTTTAGCTAATAGCCAACGCAAAAAAGGTATGTTTTGCACTTTTTAAACCACGCACGTCCATGGGAAAAGTCAAATTTGGGAAAACCCGTTTATATCGCCTACAAATAAAAAGTTCTCGATAAAATTTGGTAATTTCTAAATATGGTTGAGGTCCCGTGTCGTTTCGGTACAAAAAAAATTTTGAATAAAAAATGGGGGTCAACCGACTTTACTTTTTCCATTACACGCTGAAAACTCACTGAAATTTGACACTTTTTTCAAATTGGGCTTCTTGTTTGGGCGGGCAAGAAAAAATCCGCGCCACATTCGGGCATCAGCAAAGCAGGAACCCAGGCGTAGAGATGCGCGATTTTAATAAACGCAACCAAGCCGCACAGTTATTCGCGTTATCTGCGCATGATACCCTCGCACTCAAAACTAAAAAATTCCTTTCTTCATTGTTGTCCATGACTGGGCTCCAAACAGAATACTGAAGGTGTAAAACAGCTGGCGCGTACACAATCACACGTCACCCCCGTAACTGACCCCTGGGCCTGTTGAATCAAAACACGTTCTGCGCATCTAATTATGCCAGCGGTCGCTACTTCTATTGGCATTGCCCCAATTTCCCAATTTGGTTCAACTGCCGAACTATAGCCATGGCATTTGCTTGTCAATGACTATATGTGAATGTCAACCTGGCAAAGATGACACTGTGGGTTCAAGAATGATCTAAGTAATACCGACACACTAGTAGATCTCCCTGCTAGTCAGATTATATCGCGCATAATCTTCGATTACTTTTTCAACCCCAATTTCTGGGATGACTCATGGCGCAACTTGACTAACACAAAACCACACCAACATTCATAAACGGAAAGTCTTATTCAAATTCTGATTTTCAAGCTTCCGATAGCCGAACCATACCGGATTTTCCGCATTTCATTGCGCATTAATGTTGACCACCTTAGGTCAAAGAATCCTCTAACGGTCATGAACACATAATTGCAGAATTTATAAAATATCCCCGAGCTGTATCACAATTATGACGTTCACCATTCAGTAATGATAGTAATGGAAGCGGCGCTTTAATCGTCATTGCTATACGAAGAAGTCACTTCGTGACCAGCCACAGACTATACACCACTTTGGAAAAGCATCCCTATGTGTCTTCCTGACTAAGGGCGGCGACCACAAAAAAGGGGGGGGGGCAACAGTCTGGATCTGTTTGGCCAAAAGAGACGTACCAGATGGAAGGAGGATATCCAATATCAAATTTACTCACTCAAGGCGTAAGGCCTGGAACACCATCAACAAACTCACGGGACCTAGCTGTCACGCTAAGCAGTGTCCCGTCTTGACAAAGGACATCACCGGATAAGGAATGACAGATGCCCTCTGTAGTTTTATGAGAACGGAGAAATTGAAATGTTCCGCATTATAAAGCGACATGGTCAAATTGACCTTTGGATGGTTTTCAAAAAATCCCACTTTCCATCCAAAGTCGGTTTTATGTAATGATAATACAGGCTTCAATGGTAATTGAACTTTCCAAATATGAACCTTTCCGCCTCAAGAACCACAAGGCGGCTTTGCAAGGACGTGCGCTATAATATTATTTAACACATATATATGAGTGGCATTTGTGATTCTTGGGGGGGGGGGGGTTGCATTTGTTTTCGGGGGGGGGGGGTCTGAACACTAAATCGAATTGCCAAAAACAACAACACTATTACTACCTACCACATCACTATGGGTAAGGCATGCCAATTACCAAGGGATCATCAGTTCAGTGCCCTTGGATGAGAACATGTTAACAACAGCTGATTCACGCACGTACGTCATGGGTATTCATAACTTCATACTAAAATCCAGGGGTGTATTGTAAATACACTGGTGAATGAAAGCTATTGAACTGTGCCATGGGAATTGTGATTTTAGTTAAATGCTTCATTGATATAAATAGCGCGGTATCACACATGCTATCAAATGTTGCGTAAGGTCGAACGTGCCCATGTAAAGAAATGACGAGTCCCCATGAGAGAGTGACTAGCTACATAGCAACATGTACGGAATAAAACCAGGGAACTTGTAGACGAGGCCATTTTGGGCACAGTGCTGAACACAAATGATGCAACCAGCACTCAATGAAAAACACAATAGGTAATATGGGGGTAAGGACACTCCGTCACCAGGACACTGTATTATATGACACTTGAAGTTAGTGTACGCGGGCAGCCAAATCCCACCTCTCAGTGGTTACCAGGACGGATAGCGCAGGCTACTGGGGTGGTCCAGCCGGTTTTAATGCTTTGAATTATTGCTATCCCTACGTGGCAGTTCACTAGCGACCTCGAGCTTTGGATATGGCCGGAGATAGCCTGCGTGAGCTAACGGGGAAGATGGGTAACAGGCTTGGATACGGTTGTGTTCAGATAGACGTAGTACGGGTATAGTTGTGGTGCGCGGCCATCCTACCATAAAACAGTTGACTCAGCCTGGTAGGGCTCCGAAACGATACCGTTTTGTGTTTGAGAGGCAAGCACAACGTAACACCTGTCTACCATTTTCTACTGATGTGAATTGAATTACGTAACTGTATTGTGTAGTCTACAGAGTAATTGGCACACGTAGCCATTGTTGCTGAAAGCGCCATTCAATCTAATCAACAAACCAACCATGCTGATCCCAGTAACACGAAACGTTACGAAACGTTTCTGAAACGTTTCCAATAGGTTCTACTTTGGTCCCGTCTTGAGAACGTTATAAACACGTTTTAAAACGTGACTGCACATTCGTATACAAATTGGGTATTTCAGAAATTTCGTTTTGTGGAACGGCATTTACGACCTTTAATAATCACCAAAAAATATGAATCTCATTAAGACGAAACTACGACGTTCGCAGAACGTTTCATTAGAACCAACTGACAACCAACTTGACGAGGCGAAACCGCAACGTTCCCAGAACGTTTCAATGTAACCGAACGATTGAAAATGCATTTCTGATGTGTATGTTTGCTTTTTTCAGCATAAAATAATATAATAATTAATAATATAATACCCATAACAATAATAATAACAACAACAATCATAATCATATGATCGCAGTAGGCTAATAATGATAAAGTATGCTTCGTTTCATTCATACTCGATCACCTATCGTATCTACTAAATGGAATCCAATATACCACCATCAATTATCATGTTTAATTCATGTACATCATCAATTCACTTATTTTCGAAGTTCATATGAATTCCTCAGTCAGGTCAAATGCTGTACGACCGGCACCTGTTGCATCTACCACGATCAGTGAAATCTGACTCCATCGTGGTAACAGTTAGTAAAGTTTCAAACCACGTAAAACACAGCGACACAGCAACGGTCAAGACAACATCACCATTTTGGATGGCTCTGTTGTAATTTTGCTTTATGTTAGACGTATTCTATATCTGACGATTCTCAATGTGACATTGCATACTACTTTACTTCTATCGATACTTTAAGGTTGTATATCTCCTGGATACCACACGATAATTTAGAACACACCCACACAAGTTTCGCTTATATGTACTGTGTATAACATGCTCCCATTCCTTTATCTACAAGAAAGCTTGGACATGGGTAACACACACGTATCGCCATTCGTATTCAGCAAGCTCAGCTCTTAAATAAGTGAAGATTTTTTAAAGTACAGGTAGGGGTTTATTCATTTTTTCTACTTCAATACAACGACCCACAAAGTCATAATATAGGCTATCGGCGTCAACATCACATTACGGTGTTTCTTATTAACACCCTTTAAATTTTCACACTTGTTATAACAGAGCCAGCACAAAACTGCTTATGTAGCCTATCTTACCGCTATGGGAGATATACAGGAATGGAGTTTAGACTATTTCGATATCGATATTTTTGGGAAAACACTTATGTTTAACAAATACAAAAATACAAAATCCATGGACAAATAAATCTGTTCAAAACGAAACGTTCTCACTACATTACAAAGTCTGGAAACAGAAAAAAAAGTTTGCTATAGCAAAGTTACAGAAACGTTGTAGAAACGTTTGAAACGTTTCCAAGGTTCGGCAACCAGAAAAAGTATGCTACAGCAACGTTGTAGAAACGGTGTAGAAACGTTTGAAACGTTTCCAAACCGTTTCCTCAACGTTGTCGAAACCAATGCCATTCCCACCAGGTTTCTGGAAACGTTTTGTACGTTCCAGGACGTTTTAAATACGTTTTTGTAAAACGTTTCTACAAGTAAAAAAGGTTACATTTTTACGGCCAAAACGTTTCATGGAAACGCTTCCGTAACCAAACTGAAACGTTTTGACAACGTTTTGGAAACGTTAAATTGTTAAGCTGGGGATCAATACGATTGCAGAAGACGGTGTGGTGTGAAGACGTTATATAATCCAAATTTAACAGCATAAGTAATAGGTATTTGGATTGTATAGAGGGCTGTCTCATGTAGCTTTGTAGCTAATGTAGGGCAAATGGTCTATCTGGCGTCACTTCAGCTTTTAACAAAGGGCAGCTATATCCTGTTTCTTCCTTGGAGTAATAAAGGTTCACTTGAAATGGAGGCAGGCTTAAGCTTTGCTTTTTCCAGAGAGCGGGCCCCCATGAAGTTTCTAAGACTCTCTCTCTCATGTCAGCTGGTGCACACAGTCCCACTGCTGTGGCTTCAAAAGAGCTCAACATTTTCCTCGTCCCTAACCCCAAACTTGTAGATTTTGCCTACTCCTTTCAGCCCACTCCTTTATTCCCTCTGACCAAGCATTTGCCGGGCGACCTCTTCCTCTACGACTTTTCACGGCACCCTGAATTGATTTGCTCGCAATGCTGTTCTTCTTATCATAATGTGACCAAATATTTCACCTTCCTCTATCTTATCAAGTTTTCTTTAATAAGTTTTCGTATAAAGTCCCACGGAAATGAGATGATAAACCACCTCCAAATCTTACGGTGCATTCCCATTCCAATAAACAGGGCCACAAAAAGAATACACTCCCAGTGACATTATTAGTGAAACTGATTGCTTCAGTAAGTGCCATGAAAAGATTCCCACCAGTCACATGGAATTTCCTTTACTCTCTGGAAAAATCAATAGTGTCCTAATGATGTCATCCCCAACCCAAATATTGAATGCTTCTCGTCCCTCCTGTAGACTTGCACAAACACTTCAATTCTATTTGCCTTTCCTGGACCCTTTAAATAGGCCTGACCAATCTTCGACTAACACCCATTCATGGTTCTTGTCCTGCTGGAATCCTCAGAAGCCTCCTATTAACACCACCATTCAAACGAATCGATGCGTTTGTATCACTTTTAGTTGGTGTCCAAGATCCACTTCCATAGGTGGCAACACTGAAGACAGTTGTCCTTAGCAGCCGCAGTTTTACCTATGTTGAAACTATCTACTCTTCCAGAGTTTATAGGTTTGGGTGCATGTTGTTCTTGCAATAGCTAGTCTTCTCTTCATTTCAGCGGTAATGTCGCCCTTGTTGTTAATGAGTGAACCAGGTACTCAAATTCTTAGACTTTTTCAATCAGCTGACCATCTAAGACAAAGGCATCGCCAGTTGGGGATGCATTCAGAACCATTATTTGCAGTCTTTTTTGTGTTCAATAACAGCCTTTCTTTTCACTGCCATGTTTGACACGCTGCGTAGATCCCCCCCCATCAATTCTCCCCTGCTTGCACACACCAGCGTAGTGTCATCCGCATATCGAAGGTTGGTGATCTTCATACCGCAAAAGTAATTCCTTCCCTCAAAACCCTCTAGTGCTTCTCTCTATTTCTTTTGAATATATTTTAAAAAACCTTGGTGAAAGAATGCACCTTGGTGAAGTCCTCTGCCTATAATGGACCACTCTGTGTTGCCTCCATTTGTGTCTAAATGCTGATTCCTGATGGTTATAGAGTTTGCATACTAAGTCAATGATGTGCTTAAGAAACCCAATCCTGTGCATAACTTCCCACATTTCGTGTGGCTACGCAGTCAAAAGCTTTAGAATAATCGTAAAGACAATGATTAATGGATGTTTGTGGTCCTGCATTTTTCAATGACATTCGTATGTGGATAATTTGTCTCTTGTTCCTCTACCTTCTCGGAAACCAGCTTGTAAGACCTATCTCTTCACCAACTTTATCTTATCCTATTGATGAGTCTTCTTAAACATGTCGTGCTTGCAGGGAAAATTAGGCTGATGTACGATAGTTTGAACAATCTTTCGGGTTAACTTCTTGGGCAATGGAACAGATTTCTCAATTTTTTCTTGATACAAGTGAATTTTGGGGATAAAGAACACCTTGCATACTTGATAAGTAGTTGTAACAAAACACTCAAAAATTGATGGTGGAATATAACTATGGTGATTGTAGAGGGCCTCCTTTTCTCCTTATCCGGCGATGTCCTTCATCATGTTCATACTGTCAGATGGAAAGTGCAAGACCACACTTCCCAGGCGAAAAGCCATGATCTTAATGAAAGAGATTTAAAAAAAAGCTTTCTACAAAACCATCTCCACCTCAAAGCCCCATGTCCCAAACATTCACCTTGATAAGACCACCAGAGCAATTAAGTTCAAGAATGGGAAAGTCCTGCAATGACAATATCCATACAGAATTGTTGAAGAATATGGCGCCTGAAGCTGTGCGATGGCCAAAACTCTCCCTATCTACTTGCTTGGATCGTCCTCTCCCATACAATAGGGAAGACTTAAAGGTCCATTGCTATCCGACGGCCAAGAAACCAGCAACTGGAGCCCAAGAGTTATATTACATAGTACTCGCTGCCATTCAATCTAGAGATGCTTGAGAGACTGATACTCGGTAGGATCAATAACGTTTAGGGCCAAATCTACCCCGCATCCAGCTAGATTTCGAGGTATCAACAAGAGATAAATCAACAACCGATCAGATAGCAAGACTGGTAATGACACGAGAACCAGCCGTCCAGAAGATGCAGGAGTGAGCAGTCTTCATAGATATAAAATGCGCCATATGATACAGT